>JAJUPC010000654.1:0-143318 GCA_023614405.1 Avena insularis | reverse complement strand
TTTGGCCCATAGAAAAAATACCCCCTAAAAAAACAGTGGGGCGTGGAAGCACGCGTTTGCTGGGCTATTAGACCGTTTTTTGCCTCTGTTTTCGGATTATTTTTACACAAGCTTTTGTACTATGTTTTACCACAGTTATTAATTATCGCATGATTTTAATACTTTGTATCTCATAGTTAGCTTGTACCATCTTTATATTAAATTTTGGAACACCGTCATATTTGAATTATTGTATTGATTATCGCATTTATGCAACCGATTACCTGCTGTAATCTTACACACTTTGCATAAATTGCAGATGACCGGAATCGTCACCGAAGTTCCGGAGTTGACCCAGGATGGGCTTAACTACCTGACTTGGGCCTCGGACGTTGAGATCGTCCTCGAGGGCCGATGCATCAGGGATGCGTTGATTGCGGGGACCCCGATGGCCCCCAGCAAAACCATCCCGGCGGACAACGTCAAAGCCCTGCACTTCCTCCGTCATCACATGTGTGAAACTCTCAAGAACGAGTACATGGCAGAACGGAGTGCTTCTGCCCTTTGGACCGCCCTCAACAAGCGGTTCTCTAGGCTGAAGTACACCATTCAGCCACAGGCGGAGGCAGATTGGATTCGTCTGAGGTTTGCGGATTTCAAGACAGTGGGAGAGTACAACTCCAGGTTGCACCGAATTTGTACCATTCTTCAGCTGTGTTGGACCAGTACCACCGATCAGCAGAAGATAGACAAAACTCTCTACACATTCCACCCGGACAACATCTAGTCCTCGCGAAACTTTCGCCAGGAAGGATTCACGGAATATGCAACGCTTATTGATGCTCTCCAGGTGGCCGAGGCGCAGGATAATGTTCTGAAAAAGAACTTCTCCGCGCAACCCTTCGCAGTGGGCCCAAGTCATGAGGCTAATGTCGGTGCCTACAAGGTGCGCAAGCCCATCCACAAGAAGAGAGGCAAGAAGGGGAAGAAGGGCCCCAACTCCTCCAACCCGGCCAAGCAACGCAAGGCGGGCAAGGAGGAGGCAAGGCCCTAGGACTGCTTCCGCTGTGGCTTCAAGACTCACTTCTCCAGGCAGTGTTTGGCCCCTAAACACGTCGTGGACGCGTTCAAGGCCAACAAGAAGGCGCGTGAGGCGCACCTTGTCCAGGTTGAGGCACCACCGGGCGTCCGAGCGCGGCTGTGCGTAACGCCGCCAGAGTGGCGTAGGACGTAGCACAAGTGGCAGCACCTTCGGCGGTTCCCACGAACACCGCTGTGCCCATGGAGGTTGAGCACGTTGTGCCCGCCCCTCCCCCGCCTCAGCTAGACATCTCTGCTGCCTCGATGATGATAGCCAACGAAGAGAAGCTCAACGATCTTGAGATACAGGCTGAGATTGATGGTTTCTTTGCAGATTCCACCTGAGCTCCTTTTTGTTGTGATGGTTCCTTTTCTGAAAATAATCAGATACAATTTTTTGATATGGTTGTAAGCTCTATGAGAGCATAACATTTACTTGTTTTTTGGCGATTGGATGACATTTATTTCATTCATTAATTCCATTATTTGGTTGTGTGATGTTCTGAAATGTTGATGTGTTTTACTTACTTGATGTAGCATCTTCCTCACTCCATTATATTAATTAGGCACTATATTTTAGAACGCATGTGGCGCCCAAATGGAGGAAACGTGCCTTGCTGATAGCGGCACCACAAATACCATCTTGAGAGAAACAAAGTATTTTGAGTCCATTACTGATGTGGACATCCCTTCTATTGATACAACCGTTGTACCTACAACAACACACATACAAGGACCCATCACAAGATCTCGTGCCAAACAACTTAACTATCAGGTACTTTCGTTTCTTGGAACTATTCCTCACATACATGAGAATATGATGCTGCCTAAATCAGATGTATTTCTTACTCTTAGGAATGATGGACCAAGCATGGATGAGAGGGACAAGCATTGGAGCATGGCCATGCATGGAGATGGCAGCAAGCATGTGATGATCCAAGAGAAGGCCACGGATGAAGATTTCAGAACTTTGAGGCCACCATAATGAAGAAAGAAGGCTTGGACGAAATATTCAAGATCAATACTTTACGAATTCGTCCATAGCTTAATATGGTGCTGCGACACCTTTATTTTGGGCCAGGCCCATGTAATTTTCGCAGGATTTTAATTAGCCACTTTTTAGAGTCCGTATTTGAGGGGAAAAGGACTTTTAGGGTTGGATTCGGCCACCACTTCCATGGCTGGCCGAAACCCCACCTTTTCGCCCTTAAATACTCCCCATAGCCGACCCCCTAGACTCGGATTTTGTTTAGACATTAAGTTAGCCATCATAGCAACTTTGCCAAGGCTCGAGCGTCGCAGAGGCCTCTTGTACTTCGCACCTATTCAGGATCCCACCTTATCAATAAAGCTTTCCTCTTAATCCGCAATATCTTGATTGCAATATTAGTTCTTACTTGTTCTCGATTTCAGGTAGGAATTAAGACCCTCGTTGGTCAGGCTGATCGTGTTCACGCAGGATCGGTAACCTCCAGGAGATTGGCCTAGCAATTGCATTACGCCGTGCTTCGACGTGTAGTCGGATCGTCAAGCCCGAACTCCACCAAATCGATTATCATCATCTCATCGAAAGATCGGACACCTTTGCCCTATCAAATGGTATCAGATTTCAGGTTGCTCGGTGAGATTTTATTGTTTTCGTAGATTAGATCTGTTTTTATCTATAACCCACAAAAAAGCCAAAAACACAGTTAGAGTTTAGATCCATCCCATAACCAATCTACGCCTCGCATTATCTTTTCAGTTTTTTCATTGTTGAATTTGTGTCTACATCGTCGCGTCAAGTTGCTGGTCTTAGTGTCTCGTCCCTTAGAGTTTCGAGTTCTGATCATACTAGTCACCGCCACACTCGTCGATCACCGCCACCATATTTCGCCACCATATTCCGCCGCCATATACCCAGCCACCATACACCCTAAACACTCCGCCACCGCCTTCCTACCGCGACACGGATCCGATCACCTATCCTGCCGCGGCACGAGTCCGAGTTGAGTTATTGTTTCCTAGTTATTTCTTTTTACTTTCCTTCTTTGTTGTTTCCGTGTTTAGCTAAAGTCCGAGTCGATCTCCGAGTTCGGTCGTAAGTCCAGAAGGAGAGCAAAAAAAAGTCTGGAACCGCCTCCGAAAAAAATTCTGGCTATACTGTTTTTCGACCCCGGGGATCACTTTTCTCCATCGGCCGTTATAGCGATTTATTTTTTTGGCGCCTGCGCGCTTTCCGGAGCAAAATAAAAAATTTCAAAAAAAAAATTGGGGGCTAACCTATTTTTAGACCCCGTAGATCAGTTCTAGACACTCGCCATCATAGTGTTTTTCCACCTCTCGATTCGCTTTTCAGGGTGCCATATCATCATACATTGCTTGTTGTGTCGCGTTGTGACATCGTTGGTGATCTAGGCTCGCGTCTCTAGTACGGTCTAGCCTAGGACCAGCACAGTACCGTCATTGAGCATTCTTTCAACTTTTGCATTGCTGTTTTGATAATTGCTAACCCTTTGCTAAGCCTTCCCAGAGCTCCACAGATATTCTCCACGTGCGGTGTCTCGACTCCTGGTAATCGCTTGGCTCAATCTCTGGACGTACTGATCCTCGCGGTTGCACAACGCCTTTTCCTGCTGTTTGGTAAGAACTTGTAAGAGCTTTGTATATTTCTTGACGGATTACGCGTGACTTCCACCATCTTTCTGTAGTATATACCTGTGTTTTTAAGGACTAACCATGACAGATACTTCGCGGAACCCTGTCACAATAACGAACGAAGAACTACATGCCCACTTCTCCGCGCTCTTGGTCAGTCGCGCTGAAGACGTGGATACGCGCCTAGGGGAGTTTGACACCAAGCTCACCAACGCCATGGACAAGATCGATGGACTCGAGAAATCCTTCAACGCCAAGCTTGACGTTCGGTTCAAGGAGATTTTGAACAGATTGCCCGCACCCGCACCCGCACCCACACATGGCGCACGACGCGTTCTGATCACGGGTCGGACTACTGGTTCGGCTGCCGCCTTTGCACATCGCGGCTACCGTTGCGGTGGCGACCTCGGACTTTCTCTGATCCCGTGACGACGATCTGTTTGACGAGGAGGTTGAACAACCTCCAGTGTATCTGCCGTCCCGACATTACTACAACGCGCAACGCCGAATGCAGACGTGATGATGATCATGTTGCAAAGCTTAAATTAAATATTCCATCTTTTGAGGGTAAATATAATCCTGATGCATATCTTACATGGGAGATGGAAGTAGAACAATGTTTTGCATGCTTAAAATATCCTGAGAATATGCGTGTTTATGCTGCTACATGTGAATTTACTAAATTTGCTTCCCTTTGGTGGTCTGAGTATTGTCGTTTAAATCCTACTACTATTCCTAGTACTTGGACTTCTTTAAAAACTGCTATGCGTGTTCGTTTTGTACCTCCCACTTATCAACGTGATTTACTAAAGAATCTGACACGTTTAGAGCAAGGGAAAAATTCTGTAGAAGAGTATTATCAGGAATTGCAAACGGGGATGGTTCGGTGTGGTCTTGTTGAATCTAATGAACAAATGCTTGCACGTTTCTTTGGTGGATTAAACAAGGACATTCAGCACATCTTAGATTATAAGGAATATAATTCTATCACTCGTTTGTTTCATCTTGCTTGCAAAGCTGAACGTGAAGTGCAGGATCGCCAAACACCATGGAGGAGGACTAATAATTCTGCAGGTCGCACATCCACTTGGACATCCCGACAATCAGCGCCTCCTCGTGATTCGCCACCAGCTACTACCACATCCAAGGCCACCACAAGATTTCCAGCTGCTCCTCCACCGTCATCCAATGCTCCTGCTCGTAGTGCATCTTCTATGGCTTCCACGAGTAAGACAAAGGATATACAATGCCGCAAGTGCTGGGGTTTTGGTCATATTGAGAGACAGTGCACAACACAACATGTGATGATGGTGCGAGAAGATGGTCAATACGATTCAGCGAGTGACTTTGATGAAGATACACTAGCCCTTATTTCTGCTCGAGATGGAGATAATTCTGATGCTGATGAAGAGACAGAGGTAATGGGAGCTGAAGCTGCTGATCAATACAAGAGCTTAATTACACAACGTGTGTTGAGTGTGCAATTGAGCAAATCTGAGCAAGATCAACGCCACAACCTGTTCCAAACACGTGGTGTTGTCAAGGACAGAGCTATACGGATCATCATTGATGGAGGGAGTTGTAATAATCTGGCCAGTATTGACATGGTAGAGAAGCTTGCACTTCCAACAAGACAACGCCCACATTCATATTACATCCAATGGTTTGAGAGTTCTCGCAAGATCAAGGTAACAAGAGCAGTGCGTGCATTTTACTATTGGTACATATTCTGATTTTGTTGATTGTGATGTTGTACCTATGCAAGCTTGTTCTTTGTTACTTGGTAGACCATGGCAATTTGATAGAGAATCTGTTCATAATGGCAAAACTAATCACTATTCTCTTATGCATGATGGAAAGAAAATTGGTCTAAAACCTATGACTTCCGAACAGATTTTAAAAGATGATCTTGCTAGAGCTAGTAGAGCTAAAACTGAGGAGAAAATAAAAGTGAGAATCAGATTGTTCGCAAATTTTATACCACCAAAGAACACTAAATCTGATTCTACACATGCTACTGAAATTCGTTTGAAGAGTCCATGTATGCTTGCAAATAAAATTGATATTGCTGAACTAGATGTAAACAATACTCAATGTTATGCAATTGTCTGCAAAGAGGTTTTTTGTTTTCATTTGAGGATATGCCTCCTTCTTTGCCACCCGCTATTGCTAACCTTTTGCAGGAATATGAGGACGTCTTTCCCACTGAGCTGCCACCAGGACTACCTCCTATTAGAGAAATTGAGCACCAAATTGATCTAATTCCTGGTGCCACGTTGCCCAACCGCGCGCCATATAGAACCAATCCAGAGGAGACAAAGGAGATACAACGCCAAATTCAGGAACTACTCGACAGAGATCATATTCGTGAGTCCCTTAGCCCCTGTGATGTTCCTATTATTTTGGTACCTAAGAAAGATGGTTCTTCGCGCATGTGTACTGGTTGTAGAGCTATCAATAATATTACTATTCGATATCGTCATCCTATTCCATGTTTAGATGACATGCTTGATGAATTGAGTGGCTCTACCATGTTTTCTAAAGTTGATTTGCATAGTGGTTACCACCAGATTCGTATGAAATTAGGAGATGAATGGAAAACAGCATTTAAAACTAAGTTCGGTTTATATGAGTGGTTAGTAATGCCGTTTGGTTTAACTAATGCACCTAGCACTTTCATGAGATTAATGAACGAAGTTTTACGTGCTTTCATTGGACGTTTTGTGGTAGTCTACTTTGATGATATTCTAATTTATAGCAAATCTTTAGAGGATCATTTGGACCATTTACGTGTTGTTTTCAATGCTTTACGTGATGCACGTTTGTTTGGCAACCTTGAGAAGTGCACCTTTTGCACCAATCGAGTTGCATTTCTTGGCTATGTTGTTACATCACAGGGTATTGAAGTGGATCCAGCCAAGATTGAAGCTATTGAGAATTGGCCGCAGCCCAAGACGGTCACACAAGTGAGGAGTTTTCTTGGCCTCGCTGGTTTTTATAGGCGCTTTGTCAAAGACTTTGGATCAATTGCTGCGCCGTTGAATGAGCTTACCAAGAAGGATGTGCCCTTTGTTTGGGGCGATGCACAACAACAGGCCTTCGTCATATTGAAAGATAAGCTAACACATGCTCCCTTACTCCAACTTCCTGATTTTACTAAGACTTTTGAGCTTGAATGTGATGCTAGTGGAATTGGTTTGGGAGGGGTGTTATTACAAGAGGGAAAACCTGTTGCATATTTTAGTGAGAAATTGAGTGGGGCTAGTCTGAACTATTCTACTTATGATAAAGAATTATATGTGTTGGTTCGGACATTAGAAACTTGGCAACATTATCTATGGCCTAAGGAATTTGTTATTCATTCTGATCATGAATCTTTGAAGCATATTCGTAGTCAAGCTAAGTTGAATCGTCATGCAAAGTGGGTTGAATTTATTGAGTCTTTTCCTTATGTTATCAAACACAAAAGGGTAAAGATAATATTATTCTTTGATGCTTTGTCGCTACCGTTATGCTTTGTTATCTCAACTTGACTTCAAATTTTTTGGATTGGAAACTATTAAGGAACAATATGTGCATGATGCTGAATTTAAAGATGTGTTGCAGAATTGTAGAGATGGTAGAACTTGGAACAAGTTCGTCTTCAATGATGGATTTGTGTTCCGTGCTAACAAACTATGCATTCCAGATAGTTACATTCGTCTTTTGTTGTTACTGAGGCGCATGGAGGAGGATTGATGGGACACTTTGGTGTCAAGAAGACGGAGGATGTTCTTGCTGCACACTTCTTTTGGCCACGTATGCGTCGAGATGTTGAGAGATTTGTGGCACGCTGCACTACTTGTCAAAAAGCTAAGTCTCGCCTTAATCCACATGGTTTATATATGCCTCTTCCTGTTCCTAGTGTTCCTTGGGAGGATATTTCTATGGACTTTGTTTTGGGATTGCCACGAACACAGAAGGGGAGGGATAGTATTTTTGTTGTTATGGATCGGTTTTCTAAGATGGCACACTTTATTCCTTGTCATAAAACGGATGATGCTGCGCATATTGCTGATTTGTTCTTTCGTGAAATTGTTCGTTTGCATGGTGTGCCAAATACTATTGTCTCTGATCGTGATACTAAATTTCTTAGCCACTTTTGGAGATGTTTATGGGCTAAGTTGGGGACTAAATTGCTCTTTAGTACTACATGTCATCCCCAAACTGATGGTCAAACTGAAGTAGTAAATAGAACTTTGTCTACTATGTTACGGGCTGTTTTAAAGAAGAACTTAAAATTGTGGGAAGAGTGTTTACCTCATATAGAATTTGCTTATAATCGTTCATTGCATTCTACCACAAAGATGTGCCCATTTGAGATTGTGTATGGTTTTGTTCCTCGTGCACCTATTGATTTATTGCCTTTACCTTCTTCGGTACAACATAATTTGGATACTACACAACGCGCTGAAATGATATTAAACTTGCATAAGACTACTAAATATAACATTGAACACATGAATGCTAAGTATAAACTTGCTGGGGATAAAGGGAGAAAGCATGTTGTGTTTGATGTTGGCGATCTTGTTTGGTTACATTTGCGTAAAGATCGTTTTCCTGATTTACGCAAGTCTAAGTTAATGCCACGTGCTGCTGGTCCCTTTAAGGTGTTAGAGAAAATAAATGATAATGCATATAAACTTGAGTTGCCTGCAGACTTTGGTACGGTTAGTCATACGTTTAACATTGCAGATTTGAAGCCTTACTTTGGTGAGGAAGATGAGATTGCGTCGAGGACGACTTCAATTCAAGAAGGGGAGCATGATGTGGAGATCCCTTCTATTGATACAACCGTTGTACCTACAGCAACACACATACAAGGACCCATCACAAGATCTCGTGCCAAACAACTTAACTATCAGGTACTTTCGTTTCTTGGAACTATTCCTCACATACATGAGAATATGATGCTGCCTAAATCAGATGTATTTCTTACTCTTAGGAATGATGGACCAAGCATGGATGAGAGGGACAAGCATTGGAGCATGGCCATGCATGAAGATGGCAGCAAGCATGTGATGATCCAAGAGAAGGCCACGGATGAAGATTTCAGAACTTTGAGGCCACCATAATGAAGAAAGAAGGCTTGGACGAAATATTCAAGATCAATACTTTACGAATTCGTCCATAGCTTAATATGGTGTTGCGACACCTTTATTTTGGGCCAGGCCCATGTAATTTTCGCAGGATTTTAATTAGCCACTTTTTAGAGTCCGTATTTGAGGGGAAAAGGACTTTTAGGGTTGGATTCGGCCACCACTTCCATGGCTGGCCGAAACCCCACCTTTTTGCCCTTAAATACTCCCCATAGCCGTCCCCCTAGACTCGGATTTTGTTTAGACATTAAGCTAGCCATCATAGCAACTTCGCCAAGGCTCGAGCGTCGCAAAGGCCTCTTGTAATTCGCACCTATTTAGGATCCCACCTTTTCAATAAAGCTTTCCTCTTAATCCGCAATATCTTGATTGCAATATTAGTTCTTACTTGTTATCGATTTCAGGTAGGAATTAAGACCCTCGTTGGTCAAGTTGATCGTGTTCCCACGGGATCGGTAACCTCCAGGAGATTGGCCTAGCGATTGCATTGGCGCTCATGCTCGCACGTGTAGTCGGATCGTCAAGCCCGAACTCCACCAAATCGATTATCATCATCTCATCGAAAGATCGGACACCTTTGCCCTATCAATTACCAAAAACCCCGGTAACATAATAACGATCGCCGGCTGCGGTCCGAATGTAGTTGGCTCCGGAAGAGCAACTATCATACTCCCAAATGGAACAACTCTGATCATTGAAGAGGCATTGTTGTATCTGGAGTCGACTCGTACTCTCTTGAGTTTTAGAGACATCCGCGCAAATGGTTTCCATGCAGACACTGATGATGATGAGGATGGAAAGGAGTTCCTACTCATTACCAAGCGCGACGAAAATGGTAAACATGTTGTCGAAAGACTCCCTTCATTAGCTACTGGGCTGTACTACGCTAAGATAGTAGCACCACCTATTTACACTACCCTTAAGACTGTCTTTAGAAGCTCCGAACTATTCTGCCTTTGGAATGATAGGTTAGGCCACCCAGGTCTTCGGATGATGAGAAATATAATTAACAACTCGAATGGTCATAATGTTAATGTGAAAAATTTCCCGAATCCCGATGATTTCGTGTGCTCCGCATGCGCTACGGAGAAATTGATCATTAGACCGTCCCCCCTAAAGGTGAAGAATGAACTCCCCGCGTTCTAGGAACGTATTCAAGGGGATATATGTGGTCCAATTCAGCCCCTCTCAGGGCCGTTTTGGTACTTCATGGTGCTCATCGATGCTTCCTCTAAATGGTCCAATGTTTGCCTGCTGTCAACAAGGAACCATGCTTTTTAAAAGTTGATCTCCCAGATCATACAAATAAGGAATAAATTCCCTAATTATCATTTAAAGTCTATTCGAATGGACAATGCCGGAGAATTTACTTCAAAGGCATTCGATGATTATTGCATGGCAACTGGAATCAAACTTGAGCACTCCGTACCGCATGTCCATACTCAAAATGGACTTGCGGAGGCATTGATTAAAAGGATTAAATTCATTGTCAGACCACTCCTTCAGGGTTGTAATTTACCAACTACATGTTGGGGACACGAGGTGTTACACGCCGCTAATCTCATCAACTTTCGACCATCGGCCTACGACATCCACTCTCCCATCCAACTTGCGCAAGGGTCGGCACCGAAAATTTCCCACCTACGTAGGTTCGGCTGCCAGGTATATGTACCTTTACCACCACCGTAGCGATCAGCAATGGGACCGCTCCGTAAGTCGGGGATATACGTTGGTTATGAGACTGTGTCCATAATCAGGTTCTTGGACCCCTTGACAGGTGACTGTCACACGGCCCGTTTTGCTGACTGCATTTTTGACGAGGATCTTTTTCCGACTTTCGGGGAAGGTAATCAATCCCTGGATGACAAAAGTCGAGAAATCGCGTGGAAAGCCACGGGGATCCACGCTCATGACCCGCGCACTGTTGAGACTAATAGAGAAGTCCAAAAGATACTAGATTTGCACTCCCTAGCGAATCAACTGCCCGATCATTTTAGTGATTTAAAGACTGTGAAAAAGTCGCATGTGCATGCACGCAATGCACCGGAAAGGGTTGAAATACCAAAGAAAAATGATGGTATACCCGCTCCTGCTCCAAGGCCTAAGAGGACGCGGAATCCGGTTCCTCAAATCCCAAGTACCCGGGGACGCCCGAAGAAAAAGGATAAGAGAGATTTATTACAGTCTGCCTTTGTTGAGGGGAGCCAGTTGAGACCTGGCACAAGTACGGATATTTCAGTGCACGAAATTCCGGACTTGAATTTTCCTATATCAGAAATACCCAGCGAAGTTGTGTGCGCACACATCGGAGCGGGAAAGCTAAAGGACCTAGCTCCTGGATTGGGAAATCCGGTTGAGCAAGAGGATGTGCCTGATGCACTCCATGACAAAATGGCCATTAACTATGTTAATTCGGGCGAGTCATACAACCGAGCCATGGCAAATGTCGATGTTAATTTTGCCAAGAAAATTGCCTCAATCATAGATCTTGACCCTAAGCCTAACACGCTCGCTGAGTGCAAGAAAAGGTCGGATTGGAAAGATTGGCAGAAGGCAATTACTGCTGAATTATTATCGTTAAACAAACGAGAGGTATTTGGACCTGTTTGTCTAACTCCTCCCCACATTCGTCCCGTTGGCCATAAGTGGGTTTTTGTTCGAAAGAGAAACGAGAATAATGAAGTAGTAAGGTACAAAGCAAGGCTCTTTGCTCAAGATTTCACTCAGCGACCAGGTGTCGACTTTGAGGAAACTTACTCCCCGGTCATGGATGGAATTACCTTTAGATACTTGATCTCACTGGCAGTAAACATGGACTTAAAAAATGAAACTAATGGATGTTGTCACCACTTACCTATATGGTAACTTGGATTCGAACATATACATGAAAGTACCAGAAGGTATCCCTGTCCCGAACCAGGATAGAGCAAACAAGAGCTTGTACAGTGTTCAGCTTAAGAAGTCATTGTATGGACTAAAACAGTCAGGTATAATGTGGTATAATTGTTTAAGCGATTTCCTTCATCAGAAGGGCTACACGAGCAATGAAGATTTCCCATGTGTTTTTATACGGAGATCCCAGGATGGTTTCTGTATTATCTCAGTGTACGTGGACGATTTGAATATAATCGATACACCTGACGATATTGAGGAAGCGAGTTCCTACCTGGTGTCGGAATTCGAGATGAAAGACTTAGGCAAAACCAAGTTCTGCCTGGGTCTGCAACTTGAGAATTCTCCTACTGGGATTCTAGTTCACCAGTCGGCCTACACCTAGAAGGTGTTGGAACGATTTGGGTTTGAAAAGGCATATCCTTTTAAGACCCCGATGGTCGGAAGATCTTTGTAGCAAGACAAGGACCCGTTCAGGCCTAAAGAAGAGGAGGAGAAAATTCTGGGACCGGAATTCCCCTACCTAAGTGCAGTTGGCGCACTTATGTACCTCGCAAATTATACACGGCCGGATATTGCATTCGCCGTCAATTTGCTTGCAAGGTATAGTTCTGAGCCTACCAAGAGGCATTAGAAAGGCGTTAAGGACATCTTTAGGTACATTCAAGGGACAAAGGACCTTGGCTTGTTTTACCAAAAGAACCAAGATCTATCTGTTGTAGGCTATGCAGATGCTGGGTACCTTTCGGACCCGCACACATCCAAGTCGTAGACTGGATATATTTTCCTTTGTGGTGGAACAGCGATTTTCTGGAAATCGTCTAAGCAAACTCTTGTGTCAACTTCGACGAACCACTCGAAAATCATAGCATTATATGAAGCATCACGGGAATGTGTATGGCTTCGACGAGTAGTCAGCCACATCCAGATGTCATGTGGACTGAACACCGTACAAACCCCAACAATTATCTATGAAGAATACCGCTTGTGTTGCACAAATCCAGACGGGTTATGTGAAGAGCAATCTCATAAAGCATATAAACCCCAAGTTATTTTATGCACATGAGTTGCAAAAGATGAACGAAGTGAAAGTCTTGCATACTAAGTCGTGTGAAAATCTCGCTGATTTGTTCACTAAATCATTGCCAGCATCTTCTTTCGAGAGATGTGTCCGTGCGATCGGCATGATGAGACGTAGGGAGATACAAGGTTCAGGGGGAGAATCTTCACAAACTCATCGCTGAAATCTTGATCCCGATGATTGAGTGCTTAACTTTATAGTTAAGTGAATTGTACTCTTTTTTCCTTAGTGAGTTTTTATGAAGTTTCTCACATGAGGTTTTTAATGAGGCAATTCGTGCAACATAACAAGAAGTATACCGTGTGTATTTCTCCATATTTTTCCCACTGGGTTTTTCGGAGTTTTAAGCCATGGTTATACAAATAAGATACCCAGGGGGAGTGTTGGGAAACTGGGCCGGTAAAGGCCCACTTGGTGTGTCCTCTACCAGGATAGGGTTAGCCCATGTGGGTATCCTATCCCCTTAGTCTATAAATAGAGGAGCAATCACTGTACGGGAGTTTACCGAGAGAAAGATCAATAAAGTTTCTCTTTGTTCCCTGTGCCATTTACTTGTGTAATTTGTGTGCCTTCTACTCTAGGCTTCTTCTCGGGTGTGGAACAGCCTCGGGACCGGCCAGTCGGCAGGGGGTGTTCTAACAGTACCGAACAGCTTGGTTAGACCAAACGCCCAGGCCTCAAGTACACCATGTATCAGGTTGTCCACTCGGGCCCACTAAAGTGTGTCGTCTTCGTCTTCTTACGTTCTCTTCGTGAGCGCTCAGTTGTTCTTGTTCTTCAATGGTTTCCTTCTTCGGTATCTTCAACCCATGCTTGAGTCTCATTCGACCACTCGTATATAGTAGCGATTAGGTCCGTGACATCCCCCGCTTTTTCAAAACCTGCTTGCCCCAAGAATGTGCCTTGGAAAACGTTGCCCAAGTTTCCGCAAATTTTCGTAGGTTGCCAATGAATCAGACACACCTCCTTGCTCATTATCAGACAATCATTTATTTTATTCCCAAACCTCGTGTGGGACTAATCATTTTTATTTACCATCTCATGGAAGACACACCTCACTACCACATAGCCGGGCGCATTTGCTTGGAGTGTTTTTCTTCTCAAAAGGAACAAACCATCTCCCTAAAAGAAAGGCCACCAATAATTTGCCCATCTCCAATAATACTTTTTCAGAGGTGGTTCAAAAAAATAATCTACTCCAATAATTCGAGGAACGGTCAGAAAAACCGGCCTAGCTCGGATAAATCAATTTATTGGCAGTGGTTCAAATGTTGTAATCCCCAAAAATCCGCCTCTGATTATATATTTTTTGGAGGAGGTTGTGAAAACAAGCCGTCTGCGGAAGCTTTGAAGCAAAAATTCACGAGCCTTGTGTTCCCACCAAATGTTGTTCAAAATATATTTAACTCAATATTCATCACAAAGTGAGGCATGACCTAATGGTGGAGAGGGGGTGTTTGCTTCCAACCAACCTAAGTTCAAGTCCTACTACCTAAAATTTGTGTTGTTAAATTAAAAACTTACTTTTCATAACCACATAATTTAATTGGTGTGATAAATCACTGACGACATCCTCGACGGTGCTTAGGGTCTAGGGTCTAACGCTAAGTACCGCCGAGGCCCCTCAGTGACTTGTCACGTTAGTTAAATCATGTGATCATGCTCGGTAAGTTTCTAATATACAAAATGATCGGACTTATATTTTTTCTTAATATTTTATATCTATCAATAATTGCCCTCCTCTAGTAAAGCTGGTACAAAAAATATAAAACTTGACTTTGTTCTTATAGATTTTTTATAAAATAATTTTAAAATAGGAGGGATCGTATGTTACTTAAGTACCGTGCATGCACTTAAAATAATTCACACATACTCCCTCCATTCCAGATTATAGGGCTAATACATACTTTGAAAAAATAGTTTGACCATAAATTTGGTTAACAATATATAAATCATATGTCACAAAAATTATACCATCGGAAGCATATTTTGAATATGAATCTAATGGTATATTTTTTATTAAATATAGTTTATATTTTATTGACAAAATTTATGGTCAAACTATTTTCTCTAAATACGTATTTGACTTAGGCCTTTTCCAATGGGTGTTTCTTAACACGGTATCATAGGCAAATTGCTTATGTAGCACTATAATTAATAAAGAGAGAATGTGAGGTTGTATCTTAGCTTAGCTACAAGCCTTGTACGGTATCATAGGCAATACATGGTTATCCAAATCACATGTATGCATATACCCAAAATCATTAAATGTAGATACGTACAACTCTTAAGATACAAACCATTGTACTCCCTCCTTCACGGTTTGCAGGGCGCTCTACAAAAATCTCACGGACCTAGCGTGAACGTATTGGCTGAAAATTAGGCCTATTATTGAGCGGTTAAGGCGCATGTATTGGTGGTAAACTGTTGCATGCATAGAAAGTTGGAAGAAAAGGTGTCCCATTAAATAATAATTAATTCTTATGCGCCTAAAAACGTTGCAGTTTTAGAAAAACCCAAATTTGATTAGGCGTCCTACAAACCGTGAAGGAGGTAGTACTAGTTATTTTTTAAGATACACCACTACCTAGGATAACGAATTAAGAGACACCTGAACAGAGGTAGTAGTAAAATCACATATATATATTAAATGAAACTTCAAAAGACGTACATTGCATTTAATATACAAAATGATCAGACTTATATTTTTTATTAATATTTTATATCTATCAATAATTGCCCTCCTCTAGTAAAGCTGGTACAAAAAATATAAAACTTGACTTTGTTCATATGCATTTTTTATAAAATAATTTTAATAGGAGGGATCGATGTTACTTAAGTACCGTGCATGCACTTAAAATAATTCACACATAGTAAAATCGCATATATATTAAATGAGACTTCAAAAGACGTACATTGCATTTAATATACAAAATGATCTGACTTATATTTTTTCTTAATATTTTATATCTATCAATAATTGCCCTCCTCTAGTAAAGCTGGTACAAAAAATATAAAACTTGACTTTGTTCTTGTGCATTTTTATAAAATAATTTTAAAATAGGAGGGATCGATGTTACTTAAGTACCGTGCATGCACTTAAAATATATATATATATATATATATTAAATTAAACTTCAAAAGACGTACATTGCATGCCGATTAGCCTGACACACGTACAAGCGTGTATATTTCTGATAGCAAACACAAACAGTGGTTTGAGACGTTCCTATTTTTTCAAAAACTAAACCGTAAAATAGTATTTCGAACCACTCACATGCATATGAACTAATGTGTTAGACGATCAGCTTGCATCGACAAGGGTGTTTAGACAGACGATATCCATGATGATTGTACGTCGGTCCAGAGGGAGACGAGGGAGGTAGACAAGAAGCACGATGGATCAACAATGTGTTTAACAAAGAAAATGATGGACATATTCGTATATTATATGGTCCAGGAATTACACTATATATACAAGTACATATAGAAAACATGATTACGTGTCCAAATACTACAAAACAAAAGGACTAATTACAACTTCCATGGAGAAACAGGGACAAATTATTCGGACACGACGTCATCTTCTCTATAGAAACAGCGTTCCAAACACGAGATTAACCCTAACTACAGGCCGAAGCTGAAGCACCGAGGTCCCCACCCCCTCCGGCGGCGACCCAGCCGATGGAGGAGGCAGGGACCGGCTGCTAGGCAATGTAGTTGGGGGCAGATGGTTGGCCTCCAGATCCTATTTCTCCAGAGCGAAACTGTTAGTTGTGGTATAGACAGCAGTTTTGTAGAGGCCTGTGGTCATACATTCCTTGCTTCCCGGGTGTGCTAGAGGAACAAATTGAAGTTCAAATCTTGAGTATTTTGTGACATGCATAAACAAAAGGTGAGGAAGCATCTAGGCAATTAATTCAACCTGCAACTTAAGAGCTTTTTTGAACCCAAGAAACTATTTCTGAATGACTGATAGATATCAACAAAAATACTACCTCCCTTTCATAATATAAGATGTTCTAGCTTTTATAAAACAAATATATCTAGACGTCCTTTAGTGTGTAAGTTCACTCCTAATCTATACACAAGATATCTAGATACATTCATTTCACAAAATAGATACATTCATTTCACAAAATCTAGAACATCTTATATTTTAAACAAAAGATCTTATATTTTAAAACAGAGGGAGTAACATAAAAAAACATCAAATCTCTTCAGCTCCCTTCATCCCCAATTATACAAAAAAATTGTCAAACGATATACCACAAGTAGATCACTCCACCATAGTTGATTGCCAAGATAGCAATAAACGCAAGTACTCCCTCCGTTTCAAAATATAAGATGTTTTAGGTTTGTGAAGAAAATGTAACTAGACTTATTTTAGTGTGTAGATTCACTGCAAATCTGAGTAAACCTACATATTAAAATAAGTCTAGATAAATTTGCTTCACAAAGCTAAAACATCTTATATTTTGAAACAGAGGGAATACCATCTTGATCACATCTCAGAGATGAGCATTCACAAACCAGGCGGTTATTGTGGATTTATCTGACATGCCTACACAGCCAGAACAAACTTAGGGAACGGATGGCATATTAACACTCCGTAGACTCAGGGTTCAGATCATAATCATATGGCATCCTTGTAGACGAGAGGCTTGTTGACCCAGCGGATGCGGCAGCCACAAGCCTGCAACAGTTGGAGCAGTTCAGGGGACAGTATAGACTTCAAGCTGCTGAGCATCTTTAGCTTCTTCAACCTCCCGCATGCGGCTCTCAGCGCCATCTCGAACCCTTCTATGGAGACCCACGAGAGGTGCACCATCTTCATGTCCTGGAGGCACCTCAGGGAGCTGAGCAGGTGGCACAAGCCCAAACCAGTAACTGGGCAATACGATATTGTAAGCTGCAGAATGAACAAGCTATTAAGGTTCCTGTGTCCTCAGAAGTCATCAAGGAGCCAAATACTGCATAGTGTTTACCTGTCTAAGGTTTAAAGCATATCGGGCAAGAGCCCATAGGCCAGAATCATCAACAGAATAGCAGCGCTTCAAGTCGAGTTCTATCAGGCTCTTGCAACCAATGACAACTGATGAAATTCCGATACCTGTAATGCGGACCAGACACCTCAGCTCAAGATTTGTGAGCTCCTCCAGAGAGCCCAGGTGGCTCAAACCACTATCAGTTATCTTGTTGCAGTAGCACAAGTTCAGCAACTTAATCTTCTTACAGCCATTGGCTAAAGCTGCCAACCCATCATCGGTGATAGAGCTGCAGCTGGGGATAGAAACATTTTAAGACAGGTTATCATACACAGAAGATGGTTGGTAGTCACTGTAAAGGAATAGAACAGGAGACCAAATTACCGGTAGAGGTCAAGTTCTTCAATTTTTCCACAGTTCGAACCAATAAAACGAAGGCCTTCATCAGAAACACTTGAGCACAGTCCCAACTTCAATATAAGTAGTTCAGAGCACTTAGCCAAATGCTGCAACGCTGCAAAAGAGTTGGCTTAATGATGTTCTAATCACAATATCAGCATGGATAAAAAAGTAAAGATGTGATAAGCGCTCTCACAAACCTGCATCATTCACTCCACAGTCAGTGAGATCTATCTCCTTAAGATTGGGGCAGCATGTTGCTATTCTCTCTAGTCCTTTCTCGCTTACTGAAGAGCAGGATTCCAACCGAAGGCATTCAAGCATCTTACAGTTGTCAGCTATTGAATCAAGGGCATTGTTGGTGAGGAGATTACAGCATGTGAGATTAATTGTCCTTAGGTAGCTACACCGAACTACAAGCGCAGAGATGCCCTCATCTGTAACACCGTTGCATTTGCTAAGTCCAATCTCAACCAAGTTGTTACAATTTTCACCAACCGCTGAAAGAAGAGAGGATGAGACTTCAAAGCCATCAAGTCTCAATACAGTCAACGTTTCCTTCAGTGTTGCCAACTTGGATAGAAAACACTCTCCAATCTCCTACAAGATTAAGTAGAAGATCAATAGTCATCAGCAATCAGATATTTATCCTCTGGGATTAATTAATTATAGGGCTGAGCTTCTCTAGTAGGGAAACATGGTTTTATCTAAAAATACAGCATATGTGTGCAACAAGCAAGTAAATCTGGAATACCAACTCACGTGCAAACTATCTGCAGCACTTATCTTCTGGAGAGAGTTGTGACCATCTATGAGTGAAGCTAAGCCCTCAGAAGTCACATGATCACATCTTGACACATCAACACTCTGCAATGAAAGTCAAATATAGATTGGATCAGTGCTTGATAAGATTGAAGAAAATAGCCAAATAGTCAAGTGCTGGTGAAGTTGCACACTATAGTTATCCACATGCCATGTTTGACTAGAGTCAGCAATATCCAATTGCTAGGAAACCAGAAACTCAGTAAGTTCAGATTTGAGATGATTGAAGACATGATAACGCGCATGAAACTAAAAACAGTATCCCTGGAACATGATTACCTGCAGCGAATTACTCCCCCTGCTTAGCAATTCAAGGCCTTTGTCATCTATACATGGGCAACCAACCATGGCCAACTCCTCTAGTTTCTCAAGAGTCGATATTGATCTAAGGGATTCGTTGCTCACCTGCAACAGAAAAGAAAAGTTAAGTATGTCATAAGTTTCCAAACTGCAATTAGATGAAAACCAAGTTAATGCAACGAGCAAAAGATGAAATACTAAACAGTATATTCCTGTAAGTTTGTGAAAGCATCCAAAAATTCATATGTTTCAACAGGGCTCAAACATGCAACAGTCCAATTCATTTCAGTTCCAGGACAGAACATGCACCCAAAATATAACTTCGCATTATATGCCACAAATACAACTCTAAACTTTACCAACATGTAGCACTTGCTCTACTTCCAGTTGCACTCTGTAAAATGAGTAGCCTCAAGTCTTTGCTAACAGAAGCGGATTCAGAATATCACAAAGTTAACTTATACTAATGCATCATAGTTTCCTAATCAAAAGAACCAACAACTGTCCAGGTTAAAATCTATCGTTCATGCCTCTTTAACTTTGACAATACATACCCATGCTAATCATAGAAACATCTTTTTCACTTAAATGCACAGCTGTGGAATAAGTCTAATGATCCAAAAATAAATTGATTATTTCCGAGTTCAAACAAAAGCAATCAACAGACATCGAAGTCCCACTTGACACTGTATTCGTTGCAATGTCGCATATATTTTGTTTCCACCTTACTCTCGAGGGCCATTGTCAGCTAGTCCTCAATCAAACCAAACAAGAAATAGCAACCCCTACTGACTGGATGAAGCAAAGAAGCGTTCAATCATAGAGGAGTAACCTTAGGTATTAGATGTCAAACAGAAGATGTAATCCAAGGTGGCACTAGTCATTTTCCAAGAATCTACATACTGGAAAACAGAACAAAAATATTTAAGACTTTTTCCTATTCCAATTGCACTCCTACAAGAATGTCTCCGGTAAGTTGACCAATACTACCCTGGGCACCTTTTTACTCAAAGTATAACGCCAAATAAATCCCATATTCCAAATCATTTTGAAAATTTCTGGGTCAAAAGCAGTCAAAGTCACACTATACACTCATCGCATAATTTTTCCACCTCAATCAAACCAAAGAGCAAGTGGCGACCCAAGTAGTGCGTGAAGCAAAGACAGGTTCGATAGCTCATCATAGGAGTAACCTTTAGGTAGGAGATGTCAAGGCTGCGGAGCTCGCGGCACTTCTTGGCAAGCAGATCGACGCCGATGTCAGAGATCTCACGGCACCACTTGAAGCTCAGCTTCTCCAGCCTGGGGCATCCGACGGCCACCTTGGCGAGCCCCATGTCAGTGACGCCGAGGCACTTTTCCAGATTCAGCTCCTTGAGCCCAGCGGCCGCGGCCAGCGCGGCGGCCTCCCTGTCCCCGGCGCCCACGCAGTGCGACAGGTCGACTGCCTCCAGCCTGGGGCATGCCGCTACCAGGGCGTCCAGCCCGCGCCACCCCACCCCGCTGGCCCTCGCCAAGCAGACCTCCCGGACGGTGCCTAGGTCCGCGACGGCCAGCGCGGCCGCGAGAGACGCGTCATCGAGGGACGCGCAGGCGGAGAGATCGAGCCGCTCGAGCGCCGGGAACGCGCGGAGCAGGCGCGGGAGCGGCTCCCGGCGGAGCACCCGCAGGGCGCGGCGATGCGCAGCCTCGGCGCGCGCGAAGGCGCGGCTGACGAGGCGGCAGGCCTTGCGGTCCCGCCGCTCCGGCACGCGATCGAGCACCTGGCCCAGCAGATCCACGGAGAGCGCCCCGATTCCGCCTCCGCCGCTCCCGCCGTACCTCTGCGCTTCTTCCTCGCTCATCCCGGGATCGATCGATCGGTCCCGTGGAGCGGCAGCTGATGATGGTTCCGTGGAGCAGGCAGCTCGGAGGGCCGACCGGTTTGGCGAGGCCCCGAGCTTATGTGGGGATGAAGAGGAAGGAGAAGACGGCGACAAAGGGGAGGTCGTCGAGGATCGGTGCGGCGGCCCAGGGGGGTCGGTATAAGGCGGAGCGCCTCAGCATGGTAGGATCCGCGCGCAGGGAAGGAGGCGGCGCACGGTGATCCGGCCGGCAGGGGAGACGACCGGTGGGGTCTGGGGGAGGGTACGGAAGGAGGAGGAGAGATGCGGAGGTGTGGAGTGGGGAGAGAGATGTGGATAGGTAGTGCCTGTCGGAATACCGCCTGTCTCAGGCCAGGTGAAGGTCACACCTGACCTGAGCCAACGAAGATGACCAGAATGCCCTCGGCCCCCCTCCCCCCCCCCCCCCATTGTTTCCTATCCAAATAATTTGATACAAAATGCAAGTAATGTTGCTGTTCTTCCTTGTATCTGGACGGTGACATGATCAACTCCTCGGCGGGACACGGTTGTGGTGATAGTACAAATTAACTAGATAGATTTGCGCGCTTCGTCGCGCCACCTTCAGAACGTTTGGGCATTGTGTGGTCAATGTGGAGGATTAGCATGTGCGCTTAGATGGCTCTCGGACATGACGTCCATAAAATGGGCTATCTGCACTTTGCCACTCTGGTACTACCAGAGGTTGATTTATGCTTCCAAGCTAAAGAAAACTTTGTGTTTGGACAATTTATTCAGAAATAGTTCTTACAGAAGCTTCAGGCGAATAACGATTCTCAGATACCATGTAGATAGCTACCACTTTATCTTATAAGCCACGGGTGTTCCATATAATGCACAATAATTAACAGATATGTACACAATTTTTAAATACAATAAATATGTTAGTAGCATGGCACACAATTTATTTAGGAACCTGCACAATCAGATATATGCTGGGAAGTCAAAATGCAAAGTAATAAGAGAAAATACAAGGAACACAATCAGATTTATGTTGGGAAGTCGAAATGCAAAGTAATAAGAGAAAATACATGGAACAGAAAGAAATAAAAAAAGTACAAAGACAACTATTTTGCTTTATTATCTAAGAAGGCTAATGTAAAATCAAAAAACAAAGCATAAATAGGTCATCAAAAGCATGAGTATCTGTCCATACACCAGAAGGGTTCAGAATTTCAGTTGGCCTTGCTGCCTCAGTTATTCTACTCTACATAAATAACAGATAAGAAAACATCAATAGATCATCAATAAGAAACGATTTTGATAAAACATCAACATATGATAAGATAGGTCAAGCAAGCAAGGGTAAAGCACTAAGTGACAACTACCTACGAAATAATGAAGGAGCTAAAATTCTGAAACAAATTGCCATATAATACATAGCTCTTAAGTACAGAGTTGGCACGAAGCAGTCTGTGTAGTGCTTTCCTACTTTTCTAGTAAAGCTTACATAAGATACACACTGGTTTCAGTTGTTATGGCATGCAATTTCAGATTGTTCGCATGAATGAATTGATAAATAACATATATTCTCCCTAAAAAACATATATCCTCTTGGATCTTCATGTGTTCCTAAATGCTCCCGCTCTGTGAGTACTGGGATACTGAATAATAGTTCTCTAACTTTCAGCATTAATGCTAATAAAATGACAACTGGAAAATCAAAAGGTAGGGCTAAGACAAATTAAGTACCCATTCCAATTTATGAACTACTGTAACACATCATGCATGCATGTGTATGTTCCATGTTTGTTTCAAACAACAGGGAGTCGAAAAAAATACTACCTCTATTTAAGTAATTATTTAAATATTGCCAGTATAACCCTCCCTCCCTCTCTATTTAAGTAATCATTTAAATCTTGCCAGTATAACCCTCTCTCTCTCTCTCTCTCTCTCTCTCCACCGAACAACAAGCCATAAGGAGCAAGTAAAAAACCAAGTTCAAATCAATTCATATGTACAGGATCAAAAGCATCAACAACTATAGAACACTGAAAACCAGTTCAGAGCATTATGATACTTAGATTACAGAAAGTTAATAAACAATAATCTCATCATCAAATCAATTAGTTGGGTGACATAATTTTTAGCTATGATGCTAGAAAAGGATCTCGTCCATAAATTAGTATGACTATTTGAATGCATCACCTAACATTTGCCGAAGACAAAGTCAAAGCAATTTATCTTGTCAAGAAATTAACTTGTGTTTGCTTCCTGAAAAGAAGAAAATAATCAGGGTTTCTGACAAAAAATATGTCACTATTATATATTATAAGAAGTGAAACATGACCTAAAACAAACTAAAGTACATAACATGATCAACAGGGATCACACGCATATACTTCTTATTAGTATTTGTTGAATCAGAGTTTGCTATTCTTTTTAATTTGCCAACAGAATCAACTATTCAGAATTGAGAACAGTTAGAAAGGCAAATATTTTCTTTCAACCCCAAGACTACTCAAGACTTCATGTAAAGTTGAGTTAAAGAAATAGTGGGGTTTTGAGCACTACCTGCTATGCTAACTTCTCTATTCGTGAGATGCTGATGGCAAAAGATGTTACCCCCTTATATTCAGATCCATGGCATAGAACTTGAGTAGGAATTCTCAGGTTTTCTCCTAAATTTGTTCATGCGTCGAGCTTCCTGAAAATTAAGGGAGACCAAGCTAAGACGAATTTTAATATCAGTTGTAGTGTTAAAACGGATTTAGTTACATTTTTGGTCTGGCGGATCTAGCAGGTAAATTTTAGGCATACATAATTAGTTGGGATTCAATAATCGTGGCTTACAATTCAAAGAGCAAAAGGCTTGCTTGGGAAGATAGAATCAATCAGCACAAATAGTTTGACAACTTTGAATTTTGTAAGAGTAAAAGAGTTTGAGAAATAGGATAGGCTATCTATAAAATGGTGAGGATACAGGGATATCATCACAAACTATAATGTTTCTGAATCAGACTACCGGTGTTTCGTCTCTACCCAGCTTCTACATGAGTAAGTAGGACCACTATTTCTTTCTCTGGTTTAATATAAAAACTACTTTTAGAACTAAAATTAGGAATCTAATTTACAGGGCTTCGTAGTGAGTAAAACCTATAGAGACCACATGACAAACACATATAAAACTCGAAGAGGTATACAACCAAAAGAAGATATCCATCAAAAATTGGTATAAGGAAGAAGAAATGGCACAAAACCATAATATGCACAATCTCGTAAATTAACCAGGTTTACCGTCCGTACAAATCTTACTGTGATAGTAGCACTAAATCCATAGTATGGGAGACTACTAAGAACTTCAATGATCCATGGCATATGACTATGTGAATTGAAAAGTCATACAATCTTCTTGCCATGTTCTCATTATGCATAGGACAATATTCAAATCATAAAGCAAACATGTTCTTATGATCCATTAGTTTCTGGTTAGTGGATACATAAAAGAAAGATTAATGGGGGCAGTACTGGTAATGTTTTTTTTGAATAATTTGAATATTATATGGGATTCCCAAAAAATTGTACTGGTAATGTTATATTGGGATTCCCAAAAATTGTACTGTACAGATCACAAAATGACATTAACTTGATGTTACTGAAAACCCTTTCTCAACAGATCCATATAATAGCTATAAGTTTTACTCCAATCATAATAAATAAAAACTATCTAAAACGAACATTCTAATAGAATCCAATTTGAAAATAAGTAAATGGAAGGGGCGCACCCTAGATCGAGCCGAGAAGGATTAGGCACGGATCATAAGAATCTTGTTGTAAGCTTATTTGAAGAGGAACCTGAGTGAAGAATACCTATACATGCCACACTTCGGTCAAAGGACACGTGTGTCCAGATCACTATCTGTAGGTGTTCAAAGACAATCGCATGTCGCCCTCATCAAGGTCGTCAAGCGTAAATGTAGCGGAAGAGGATCTTTGGTGACTGGTGAGTACCGGTCATATGTGGACAATAATATAAATTCTCTGGCAATTGACAACAGTGCCTACTTTATTTTTCAAGACTGCACAATGCACCACTATACCCTTCAAAATTAAGAATAATACGATCAGAAACCTTTAGCTTACTGTTACTTTTGTGGAAATCATATCAAAGTATAAACCTTACAATAATAGCACATCCGCTGGTCGCTAAGTATGCATATAAGACTTCATAGACAGATAGGAAAAATGGTAACTACAAACCATGTAGCTCTTGTGCCTGAGCATGTGTCTCAGACAGTTAAGTCAAGCAATCAAGCCTGGACTCGTCTACCATTCGACATGATTACACCAATAGCTCTAGTTGCAGCCTCGACCAATCCATACGTATAAACAATGGAAACATTCAGAACCCCAAGTGTAATTTATAACAAATCAGCATGCCATAGAGATTCATAGCAGTAAATCAGATTATCTTCACACAAAAGTTGTTTTTACCTCTTAGTAGTAATGCAAGACAGACGCAATAGGCAGCTCCAGATTTGCAACCGTTTGGGAGCATAGGAACACACACAAGGGTAAAAAATACACTAAGGAATGATGGGGCATACCAGGAAAAACAGCCCCTTGGCGGAAACTTCAGCCCCACCATACCCTCCTCCCTTGACGGATGGCAGTACCTGCGGCCACACTTCCTGTGCTCGTGCCCATGTCCTTGGCGCCCACCACGAGACAGGTCGCTCCTCTGCAGCGGACACCCTCTGTCCCACCTACTGGAGGGACTCCAGCGCCGCTTGCCGCGCGTCTTGCTCGGCCTCCCGCGAGCTCAACCTCTCTGCAACATATTCATGAATTCAAGCAAAACCGAAGGGGCAAAATTCGTTTCAAACCAAATCCACACAATAACATTTTAATTTTTAGTCTTAAAGATATTATAGAAGTCAAAATCTATAAGGTTTGACTCTCGGTAATATTGCCAATAAAACTAAGAGCAGTATTATAAACAAAAGTGGCATGGATCAAATCCACTTAAGCAGGTTATTGTGCAACAATAGCATATACTACCAGACAATACACCACTTCCGCGGTAGTAATTTATACTAAACAAACTACCAAAATAAGTAGTATTCAGCCAAGAGGTAACAAATAATCGGAATTAAGTGCAGAACTACAGTATGATGGATATTAAGGAAAATAACATTGATTCCCAACAGTTGAGCTATTATGATGAGTAAAAAAATCAAACTCCCAAATGACAGAGAACAAATTTAGGAGGTTATTATAAAAAAATTGAAGCATCATGAGTTCCACAGAACCTAAAAGTTTAGTATTCTAAGTGTCATTAGGTCTCAAAACAACATAACTATAACTTGAATGATATAAGTATATCAAAAATTCAAAAACAGAAAGCTACCTGTCTAAACAAACAGGAGGAACTTACAACCTTCAAAGAGAACTAAGAAGTTCAGTGCAGCCCTTGCAATATGTTGATCCTAGTCAATGCTTCAGATATAAGCCACAATGCTCTTTAAGATAGAAAATTATTAAGAGAAGGATTAGGAGCACAGTACTGACCATGCAGTAACACCAAGGAAAGCATGTTCCTGAAGAATAGAGGAGACATATGAAGTCAGGAAAAGACTTCCTTTTCAGCACTTTGGGAGGACTAACATAGCAATTAGCTTCCTATAGCAAAATTTATCATGTAGTAGCATCCTATACATCAGATCACAGCACTCACAAGAGAGGAAAACATCAAAATAAGTGAGGCCGAATATAAAAATATAATGGAATTATACACAACCACACGAACAAAGGCTCAACAATGTTTTAGAATTGGAATTCTCTTCTGTAACATAGACTGTACATGAGATGATTTTATCCTATCTAAGCATTTACATGAACATATCTAAGCCAAAATGGACATCTACCTGAAAGAAAAGATTCACCTATACGTTTTAAAACCGGAGTTTTTTCCTCATTATGCGTAGCCTCAATATAATTTAGTCCTCTCGAACTCCTCAACCAACTATGACCTGCAAACAGAAATTGAGCTTGTGCCGCTCTCAAGTCAGCCATCACGTCAGACTTGAGGAAATCAAGAAAATTCGTGACTAATTACACCACCACCATATTCATGTTTCCACACCAGATCGTAAATTGCAATCATCAAAGCACAATAAAAACTGCAAACTTGTATAGCTACTGTTCTTCCAAGAAGTAAACACAACATAAATGCACTGAGTTCACATAAAAGTGAGCAACAACCATCGACCTGTCCAATTTATCACCAAAGCATGAGGAATCAACAAAGTTCATGACCAACAAACGCACAACATAGAAAGAACAACCATCGGCACCTACACACATCAGCCCAATCAAAATGATGAGAGAACGAAACAGCAGAGAACAAAACAAATGAGAACAATCAAAATTAAAAAGAACAACAACCATGAGGATCATCCTGAAAGAACAAACCTTGAGGGCCCCAAACGGCCAGACGGCCTGAGAAGCAACGGCGGCGCCCACAAGAGAGACGGCCCGCCCCCGACCCCGGAGCAACAAGAAACACCGGCGACCAACACCAAGGAGCAGACATCGGCGGGAGAGGAACTGCCAGCAGGAACCACCGAAATCCTCACCTTCTCTGGCTATTACTCCAGTGGGGCTCCACCGAGGGCATGGTTTAGGGGACGGGACCAAAGTCGAGGCCGCCGTATTTGGGCGGACATAGGAGGAGACACGGATCGAAGGGGAACCAAACCTGGGAGCCGCACCGCCGATGCCGACGGCTAGCAGAAGCCACACCGGCGACCACGACCACGACCACGGCTAGGGTTTGCTCCGAGAGTACGTATTGGGGCGGAACATAGCAGTGGCAGCGGGTAGAAGCAGAGAGACTAAGGAGAACTCATGCCAGTGAGGAGGTGTGCCAGTAGGCGGCCGAAGCCGGCGGCCTAGGCGGCGGCGATTTAGGGGAGATAGAGAGGCTATCGGGGAGAAATAACCAAAGCGAGGAGTACGTGCCTAGAATTTATTTCTCTTCGAAGGTGTGCGCGTGCGTCAACGAGGGGCCACAGACCAGAGGCCGACCGCCAAACTGCGCGCGGCAGATGGCCTAAAAGGCCTCGCTTTTCTCACGCTTAATCTATGGAAAATGATATGCCTCCCCCGGAGGACGGAACGTCCCTGCAACCTCCTCCTTGCGCATGCGACACGTGTCCTCTGAGTCCACCTTATCCTATCGTTTCCTTGCCTCTTCTTCTCTCACTGATGTACTCAATCTTTTCCAATAGAAACGTCATGACTTTTTCTCCTCCCTGTACATGCTCCGACTTCGGCCCTCCACCGACACGCCTCCACCTCCGGGCACCACCGGTGACCTCCCTAGAACCCCCTCCTCTCCACTATCCCCTGGGTCCACATCACCAACGCCTGCCCTCCCCCATCTCCACGCACGTGCTCCGCGAGCAGGTCGTCAATGGGAACCGCTGCAGGCCATGAGTCGTTGCTGGCTTTACCTCTCTGCTGCTTCCATCTCATACACGCGCCGACATTGGTTCCCTCAGGCGTGCACCTCTGGCTCCTCCTCAAGTTGTTGCCATGGAGAGCATGCTTTTGCTACAATGGTGACGGCGTGGCGGCGACCGGCAGCGCTACCACTGGTGAGTGCGGATGCTACAATCTTTTCAACGGATTTTGGTACACCGCACGATGCTACATAGACAGGACGGCGATGCTACTGGAAGTGGTCATCCTTGCTACAGGTGAAGGGGCGCCATGCTACCGACCGATAAATGAGTTTTGAAATTTTGCTACAAGGCGATGCTACAATAGTAGTAAATTTTTGCTATTTCTCTTCTGTGTTTTTGCTATAATAGCACAAAATATTTGCTTCGACATTTTCGACGAAAGTCCTCAGCAAGTCGGTTTTGCTACGGCAGGCACCGGTGATGTCTCCGGCGAGGTCGTTCTTTTTGCTACATTAGTACTCTTTTTTTGCTACCACCGTTTTGCAGTTTTGCTACAATAGTGTAACGTTTTTGCTACTCGGTCTCCGGTGAGGTCTCCCGGTGAAATCCTCCGGCGAGTCTCCGGTGAGGTCGGGTTTGCTATATTAGCACAACTTTTTTGCTACACGGTCACCGGCGAGATCTCCGGCGAGGTCCAGTCTATTTTTCTATTTTTCGGGTCGAACCGTTTTTTGCTACATGTAGCAAAACCGGGACTATTTGTAGCAAAAGTTGGTATGTTTGTAGCAAAAGCAGGATTTAAAGGATTTTTAGGGACACGTGTCAACAGGAGGACCCGGGGGATTTTGGGAAAATATCCCCCGGGGGACGCGTAGTACTGCCCTTAATCTATAGAGTAATTACTCGGGTAGTACGATACAATTGAAGTCTAACAGCATCTCCACTCGCTGGCCTGACCCAGGCCGAAAATTGATCCGTTTTTTGTCAGACGAAACTAGTTTTCGGTCTGGGTATGTCCATTTTCTTACTCGCGTACCTAGGCCGTGTTCCCAAGTTCGGCTAAAATTCATCAAAGATAGGCAAATTTTATTAAGTTGGATGAATATAGACGGATTACAACAAATTTAAACTAATCTACTACATAATAAACTTAAAAAAAACCGCCGCCATAGCCTATGCCGGTGAACTCGCCGTCCTACATGCCGAAGTTGCTGTAGAACGCGTGTAGTCGGGGTCGGCACGGCCGTCATCCTCGCCGCGCCGTCGCCGCCGGGCGGCTTGTTCCGCGGGAGCTCCTTCCGCTGGTCGCCGCACCTCCAGGGCTGGAAGGACGGGCCTTCATCGTCGAGAACGTAGAGCGGGGCACCCTGGTAGGCGAGCTCACGCCCAGACAACGCCCGACGCCGGGCAGCCTCTCTCAAAGATCTTGCTGCAGGCGAGATGCTCTGCCTCGCGACAGCTCCAGTCCTTCCTGGACCACTCCAGGATATCCGGCGAGGAGGGCTCCACCGGCGGCGGCTGTGGCGTTTGTGGCGCGGCTTCGCGAAGCGACTGCTCCAGCGCCATCTTCAACGCGGCGTCTTTGGCCGGCGCCGAACCTTCTATCTTGGGGCCGCGTAGGTGGCCGGTTGGTGACGCTGTCGCCCGCGGCTCGCGAATAACGACGCGCGGCGAAGGCTCACGCCGCGGGCGAAGCGCGACAGCGACTCCGCCGCGCTTGATCGCGCCGGGCGCGTGCAGCGGTGCCGAGCCATAGGAGTGGGACGCCGACGCGGAGGAGGACGAGCTCATGCTCGCCATCCTCCTCGGCATCCAGTTCGACGGAGACGCCGCCCCGTCCTGGCCGCAGGCGTCGGCGTGCGCGGGGATCCGAGTCGCGGTGTGTTCCCGCGGTTGATGTGCTCCATCACCGTCTCGAGGGTCCGGCCTGGCGCGCTCCACCAACGCCGGCGGCCAGCCGAGTTGTTGCGCTTCGGCGGCGACTCATTCGGCGGACCCTCGTGGTGGGCGAGCTCCTGCTGGTGTCGCTCGGCAAAGAACTGCTCCCAGTGGAGCAGGTTGTCGACTCTCTCGGCTTCGGCGGGGTCGGTCATGCCATTGATGTACTCCTGCACATCATACGACAGCTCGTCCGGCGTCGGCACCGGCGAGATAGGGATGCCGTCGGCGCTCAGTTTCTAGCCGGGCGGCATCCGCATGTCCGGCGGCGCCATATAGCCGGCGTCGTGCAGGAGGCGTGCCTCCCAGGCCTGCAGGGTGCGCCGGCCGAAGCCGTTCGCCGTAGCTCCATCACCGGGGTACCGTGAGGCCATGGCTGGGAAGGGGAAAGCGGGGAGAGAGGGTTCGCCGGAGTTTGTGGGTAGGGGAGCTGTGAGAGAGTGTGCAGATCTCCGGCGAGGGGTACGGCTTATAAAGGCCGAGGTGGGCGGCGAGGGCGGGAGGGCTATAGCGGCGAGGGCGGGAAAAGGGGAAACGGCGGGAAGTTAGTGCCCGCTGGTCCGTCGCGGGAGCCAATGCGGCAACGGTGGCGCCATAAATCGACGACGCGTGGCCGACGCGACGGGCAGTTATTGTCCGGCGGTCGCCGCGTGGTTTCAAGGATGACGACGACTCGGCTCCTGTCGCTGACTCGGTGGGTCCACGAGCCGGTTAGTTTTTTTGCCAAACTCGCTGAGTCCGGCGTTCCCAGGGCGTACCCAGAAACCTGGGTTCGGCCTAGGTACTCCGGACCAAAATTGGCCCAAATCCGGCCGAAAACAGGTCCTTGGGTACGCGACTTGGCCAAAATTCGGCGTCCGGACCAGAATTCGGCATCCGGATCGGCCTCCTGGGTAGGCGAGTGGAGATGCTCTAAGACTGGTCATTTAGACTAGTGTCATGCATATGGTACTAGTTACCTTTTTATAGTGCATAGTAACTACTACCTTTGTTTGGGATTATTAGTTCTAAGGACCAAGTTGCTAATACTAAGACACTTTAAAACTATTTCTCATTAATATATGCATGCATCAATAGTGCTACATACATGAGAGAAGTGATAGGAAAAGGAGAACATGCATTGGAGAAGAGACACTAATAAATGAGATAGCCTTATAATCTCAAACAATATAAAAAAGCTCTTAGGACTAATAATCCCGAACAGAGGTAGTAATAGGTAGTGTCATACATGACTATATTAATTAGGCCATAGACTCATTTTGTTTAGAAAAGTGTGATATAGTTATCATAATCATCTCTTTCCTTATTTAATTGCATGCCATGTCATCAAACTATCTAGTTGACACTACATGTAGTTCTATGTTACTAGTGATGTTAATCCCACAATGACATGCATGTACATATAATGCCAACTAAGCAAATTGGTGACATGATATGATAATTAATGAAAAAAAGATAGGTAACTTAGCTAGTTACCATAACATCATACATACCAAGACCATATAAGTCTATAACCTAATTAATTAGGTCTTGCATGATAGTAACATCAAGTAGTCACATAGACTATAAAGATAGTAAAATTAACTAGTAACATGTGCATGTTACTAGTATAGCCCACTATTGGCTGTAAGCCACTATCAATGTTGTCAACACCTGGAATTTTTAATCCGAGATGCCTGTTATGCCATACATCGCAATCCCATGATTACCATTTTTGCGAGACATAATAGATTTGATATCACAGTATATCATCCATTACAAACCATACATAAGGTCTTACACAAATAAGGATCTCATGATCCAGTTCTTAATACAATTCAAGCAGCGGAATAACGTAATAGTAACGATAGCGTAGGCGAAGCTCCATATTCGGGGTCACAAGCAATGCTGACGATGGAAGATGATCCTAGTTGTCATAACCTTCCTGCGGTCCGTCATCCTGATACTCCTCTTCATAGTCTGGCCACGGGAATAGCCAGGTATAAAGCCATGAGTACTCTTTAAGTACTCGCAAACTAATACTAATAAGTGAAGAGGTTTTTTGTAGTAGTATACTAAGCTCTAGGGTTGTTTTGCAAAAAGCCAGATTTTCTCTACTAAGTTCAAAAGCAAACAAAGCTAGTTGAAAATTTTATAACACCTAAGTGGGAACTTGAATTTCATATCACAACTCTGTTATGGTCAAGTCAAAGTCGTAAATCATTTCATAAGTCATTTTGAAAACATCTGCCGATAGACAGCATGGCCACTCCAACTATCTATAATCGCGGACGCGGCTATCCGAATAGTTTGACACTCTGCAGAGATTGTACACTTTTAGCACAACATTGATACATTCGTCAGGAACAACCCTGAATTCACCATACTCAGTATGCGGATAATCAATCCTAACATTTCAATTACACTCCCTAGTATAGGCACCTCTCCTGTGAGTTTGGCCTCCCAACCATGACCAACTATCATCTTGGGAACTGCATAGGTGGACAATCTTCATAAGGTAGCCTCAGCTCAGACCTTGGACGCAAGGAAACCCATACTAAGGTATATAAATTTCCAGTCAAGCCCTACCCAAATTTCGCGTATTGTGGTTGTATGGTAAAATTGGAATGGTGTCGCATCCAGACAACCATCAGTTTTATAAAGGGCTAAGGCTCATGCCTTAACATTTTCATCATCAAAATCAATTGGTGTTCGGAAACACATGTCAAAACATTTCAGTAAAAATGACTCATCGTTCTAAGGTTTTCATAACCATTTTCACCAAGTATTCCCATCTAAAGTTGATCAAGTTTTATGCTTAGCACTAGCATCTACAAGTGGGGGTAAATACTAATGATGGGTAATAAACCAGTGGGGATTTACTAAGTTCAATCTCATGCCTTAGATGACATCAAGATTATCTACTTAGGCCAAATTTTATGCTCTTTATGCTACCTTCAGTTATCTTTCTAGAATCTACAAGTCACTGAGTAAACTCTAAGAGAAAGCTTGATAAAGAAAAATAAGGTATTAAGCTTGCAAGTAAAACTAGGATTGGGTATCAAGTGGTGTAAGCTTTCAAGTAAAACTAGAATTGGGTATCAAGTGGTATAAGCTTGCAAGTATAAACTTGCAGGGTTTAGCTTGCTAAGATAGTAGTACAAGCTTGCTAAGTTGCAACCGCTAGCTTGCTCAGTTAATAGCTTGCCTTGTGCAGAGCATTGGTTGAAGTTCTCCTCGGCTTCTTCCTCGTAGTATCCTCCTTCCTCCTCGTATCCTTGGTCGGTACCAGCGTCTATAAATAAATACGAGGTACACAATCACCAAACAATACTTAACTATTTCTAATCATCACACAAAGGTTCATACTAGATGATCTAGCATCATCACTAACATTACAAGGATTAACACACTTGTCTCATTTATTTTATTTGAGAAAAGTAATTTCTACTCATTGAAAAACTACTTAAGATTTAATATTCTTTAACTCAAACATGGGATCATGTTGACACATGTCATCACCACATATTTCAGTACATGGGAATATAATTTAAAGTGGTGTCACAGTTTAATAAGGTTAACCTTTTATTTTATTTACTTAAAGTGACTAGAAATGCCTATGTGGTATTCTTTTATTACTTGATCATTATTTCTGTAAGTAAACCTATATATTTTTATATATTCTGAAAGGTATGGTTAAATGTGATTTTTGAGAGTTGGAATCAACTCAAAATCTCTTATGGTTGAATTTTGAAAAGCTTCTGCCTTGTTTTTTTTACCATGGGTGATCTACAAATCTAAATGATTTGAATCCAACGGGTTTGGATTAAGCATTTCAGTACCTTTCTAACAAAATTGGTTTCATGCATTTTGGTTCAGTGAATTGAGCTGGGTTGATTTTTGAATCTAGGTACAGAACTAGCTTTAAAATTAAATGAATAAAACTAAATTTGAATCAGTGGGTTGCGCGGAATGTTTAACTGGGGCGGACCACTACGCACAGTGCACGCGCGGGCTGGTTAAGTGAGCGACCCCACTCGCCAGTGAGACAACGAGGGACGAAGCGATATGGGGCAATTAGGATCGTAGGATCTACCTCTAACCGAATGGCTCTGGTTCATCGTCCACGTCGGGCAGCACCGGCGAGACAGAACCCTAGCGTGGCCGATGGGGGTCGTGGGAGGCTCACCGGGGCTCTGGCGATGGTCGGCGATGGGGGCGAACGACGAAGTCGACAACGATGATTCTCCTGGTACCAGTAGCTCCTCCGGGTGCGACTCCAATCGACGGCGCCTCTCCTCCTCTGTAGCGGCAAACTCTGGTGAAATTTCGGCCACCTGGTGCTCGCCTTGCTCCGGGAGTGAGTGGGTGTTATCAGTGAGAGGTGGGGAGTGAGATGGTGTGAAGGGTTTGAGCTGGGAGGGCCTCTATTTATAGTGCGACGAGGGGACCGAATGGTGCGGGTGGAGCTCGTCGGTGTCGACGACACAGAGAGCTAATGGCATGGGCGACAATAGGGGCGGTGCTGTGCTCCCTGGTGAAGCTCAACGGCGTGGTGGCGAGGCGTGGGGCGGTTCTGATCAGTCGGAACACGCCGACGCTCTGGGCGGGTCCGACGGCAATTTTAATGGCGCATAGGTGCTCCTGGTCGCGCGGCGGAGAACGAGCATGTCTGGGAGGTTCCTGGTGCGGTGGTGATCACGTACGCGAGCGGCGAAGGCGGGGCGCGGTTTGTGCGAGCGTGGTGCTCTAGGGATCTCTCGGCATGGTCACAGAGAGAATGATCGCGCGTGTTCTGGGTGGTCCAGTGGCTGGCTGCGCTCGGGGCTTGGACAGGGAGTGGCGGTGGACGGTGGAGTGCCTGCTAGACAAGGTTGACGAGGCTAGTTAGGCGTGTAGCTTGCTGTCGACGTTGGGGTTGGCAATTGGGCTCGGCATGGTCACCATTAATGGCTATGCCAAGCTTACGGTGGTGCTAAGGCTTGTTAATTGGACTAGATCATCTACTGAGAGTATAGAGTGAGCTAGAGAGGGAACAAGGTTGGCCAAAATCACTGCTCACTATAGTGTTTGTTGTTTGTTTGTTTGATGCCAACAAGGTGTTTGATAAAATGGCCGAAAGAAATTCAAATTTGAATTTTGGATTCAAACTTGGTGGGTTTGTTAGGCACATAATAGGGAGTCTCTGGTTAGTTGGATTAGTCAAGGGGCACTGGTTTGGTTGGGTTTTGAAAATGTGTGATCTTCACATATGATGAAAATTCAATTTTTACTTGTGATTTGAATGAGGTTGCCAAATGTTTTTGCAAGTTTGAAGGGTGGGCTTTGCTTCACTTTTACTTGGTATTGCAAGGGGTGAAAAGAATTAGAAAAGTTTCTGTTTGAAATCTTGGACTAGAAACACTCAAAGTGACCTAGTGAGCAAGATTGGCAAAAATGACCATCTGCCTTATTTAATTTGTTTTTGATTTTTTCTTGATTTGTTTCTACTTGGAAATGTTTTAGATGATGTTATATTCATCTTAGAACCATTCCTTACTATTTAGTTGAATCACACAAGTCCATTCATGCATTTATCAAATCATCACATACACACATGCATTCATATGATTTTAATTAATCAAAGTTTTTGTTAATCCTAATTTTAGTGATTAGAGTTTGATGATCATTATTTTATATTTTTGGGATGTTACAAACCTTCCCTCCTTAAACAAAATCTCGTCCCGAGATTTGAAAAGGAAGAAAAAGATTACCTAGGATTTAAAGAGACCGAGAAACTCCGTCCTGATGTGATCTTCTCGCTCCCAGGTGGCTTCTTCTTCAGTGTGGTTGCTCCACCGAATCTTGAGAAACTTGATGGTTCGGGTTCTGGTGGTTCTGAAAGCTTCTTCCAAAATACGGATGGATACTTCAGGATACATCAGGTCATCATTGATCTCTATGGTCCGATGATCAATGTTCTTGAAAACTTCGGTCTTCTCCGGAACTTCAAGGCATTTGCGAAGTAATGAGATATGGAACACATTATGCACTGCTGACATTTCCTATGGTAGTTCCAGTTGATATGATACTTCTCCTTGACGATTCAGAATCTTGAAGGGTCCGATATATCTGGGGGCTAACTTTCCTTTGAGCTGGAAACGATGCATTCTCTTCAAAGGCGACATTTTGAGATACACAAATTCTCCGATATTGAAACGAGGTCTCGACGTCTCTTATCGGCGTAACTCTTCTGTCTTGACTGAGTGGTCTTGTGCTCATGAATCTTGTGAACTTTCTCTTCTGCTTCTCGTAGGATGTCGGGTCCGAAAATCTGACTCCCTCCTACTTCCGACCAATTCAAAGGGGTGCGACACTTCCTTCCATACATGAACTCAAATGGGGCCATTTGCAAACTAGCTTGATAACTATTGTTGTATGAAAATTTTGCGAAAGGCAGATAGTCTTCCCTTTTATACCCATACTCTAGCACACATGCTCTTAACATATCTTCGAGTATTTGATTTACTCGCCCGTTTGTCCATCGTTCTGAGGGTGATACGTCGTGCTGAAATCCAGTCGGGTTCCTAAACCTTCTTGGAATTTCGTCCAAAATCTCAAGGTAAACTGAGTTCCTCGATCCGATACGATGTTCTTGGGGACTCCATGCAGACTGACGATTCTAGCGATGTACAATTCTGCTAGCTTCGAACTCTGGAACATGGTCTTGGCTGGTAAGAAATGGGCAACTTTGGACAATCTGTCAACTATGACCCAGATAGAGTTATTTCCCCTCCTAGAAGTAGGCAATCCGGTGATAAAGTCCATTCCAACTGAATCCCATTTCCATTCTGGAATCTACAAAGGTTGCAACAGTCCTGCAGGTCTTTGATGTCCCGCCTTGACTCTCTGACATATATCACACTTCGCGATATAACTTCTGATTTCTCTCTTTATCTTATGCCACCAAAATTGCTCCTTCAAATCCTGATACATCTTTGTTCCTCCGGGTGGATAGGATAAGGAGTATCATGAGCTTCCTTCAAAATCATTTCTTTCAACTCTGAATCTGCTGGTACACAGAGACGTCCTTTGTACCACAGAACTCCTTCTTCGTCTTCGGTGAATCCGGGTACTTTGCATGTACCGATACGACGTTTGATGTAACTACCTCGGTGAATTACGCTCCTAGTTACAAGCCTGGATGAGCGGAAATGGTTAAAATAGTACGGTGGGGCCCAAATGCCACTCACAGGTAGACCTTTCGGCCGTCCTAACCATTTCCAAACATCGGGACAAGAACGGGCGGCGTAATCGGCAAGCGAAGGGATCAACTACATACACAAATGAGTATGTATGCAAGCCACCATACAACAGTCCTCAGAGCCATTCCATCTAAAAGAAATAGAAATATTGCAACGCCATACGGCAAGATCCAAATGTCCTAGATAGATATAATAGTTTAGGATATCTCCTCATACATCAAACATCAGAGTATCAGGCGGAAGCGGCAAACAAGATCCGAGTACGGATAAGAAGCAAATCAGCATAAGATGCCCCATAATAAACACATCCCGCCCACAGATCTCACGGATCCCCGTTCCCGGAATCTCTACACCGAATGATCGTTGCCCACATCGTCCGTCTCCTCCACCCAGTATCCATCTTGTGAGTGTACCTGTTCATCTGAATCAAATAATTTATCGTGTGAGACCCTAGAATTTTCGGCAGTCTTTATGCCTCTAAAGGGACACAACACTGGGTGACGCAATTGCAGCAAAAGATAATACCTAACAATTCTATAGATACTGCTAACCATCCGCCTAACCAAAGATAGGCGGATGTCCGTGAATTAATAACAATAGTTATAACGATAATATTAAGATCCATCCTCCTCCTAAACACCAACGAGGAAGCGGACGAACACCCCCATCATTGGCAGTTTATTATCCATTCCATGAGTGTTGCACTATTTACTAGTCGATTACTTAGTCAAATTAAAAGCGGTACTTTAGTTATACTTGTCTATGATCGAAACTGTGCTCCAAGTCGTCCATAACCACGGACACGGCTTTGAAAGTTTTATACCTGCAGCCATAGGTGCACAAATAGCAACACACTCGATCAACCTCGGAAAAACCAAATCAAAACCCAACGAGGCATTCACGACAAAGTGATCATAGGATTCAGAAATATTTCAGGGGGCCACCCCATTAAGCTACCCGCAACGAAGTTGGCCGGCTCCGAGACGGACTCAAGGTTTGTGTGGACGGCTGTAAACGACTGGGAACCCGAAAGTGTGACTGGGCTTGTCGATACCGCGAAATCGTGTCACGATCCTAAACAGTACAGGTGCTCCTCGCACAATCATAAATAAAACAGTAAAGCATGGCATAAGTACAGGATAGTAATAAAGCCCCAAACTACTTTGTGGCCCCAAGAAATAATAATGAATCAAGCTCTGACTCAGGGGGGTCCATAAGCCTCCCGGATGTGGATAGCGCGAATATTCAAGGAACAGGAATCAAGTACTCGGGGTCCTACGGGACACAAGTGAGCATGAAAACCAAATAGCAGATATTGCTCACCGGTGCCACTTTCATTAGTTATCCCATTACTACTCAGGTTAAGTTGTATATGTACCTCGTTATCCATCAGACACTCACATACCCTACACATGCTGTTCTACGACCCGCATGGCTCAAATAACTCCTGTAGTAATGGCTCATGGGATGGAGGAACAAGCTTCGGTGGGGTTTAAAAGTAAAGGCTATGCAGTACTTGGGATTCAGTTTAATGCGATCGCGACTCAATGATGCAAGAATAAGATAGAGGCAATAGGTACTATATGTATGCAAGCATGTGGTAGTGCTTGCACAGCGACTCGATTGAAGCGAGAGAAGGATCTGGGTAGTGCTCCTGGGTTTCTTGATATATCCCCTGCTCAGCGTCTATTCGAAGAAGAACCAAACAAACAAGGGCCAACATAAATAAAGTACACAAGCATAAGAATAAAATGCGACAAGCAAACAATCATGCCATGATGAATGATGCACATTTTGCATGGCCATAAAGTAGCATGGAATGGGTGAGGTGTGGAATGCAAGAATAAAGCCTTTTATTGAGTTTTAGTCACCTTTTATTCTCAAATAAGTTGCTGTATACTTTATATTTATATGATGCATGCTGCAATTCAGAACATGGAATACATAAATAGAACGGGCTCGTCGCGCTGATCGATTTAGACATATTATTTGTCAAATTTGGAGTTATAAAACAAAAGTTATTAATTAATTAAGGCAAAAGGGCATTTTAGTGTAATTTTAATCAACTTGAAAATTAAAGTGTCCAAAATACATTTTGAATGGCATAGTTGCATTCCTCACATTTTTCTGATTTCAAAACATATATTACATGTTTAATTTGGGTTTATATTTTAAAAGTTATTTGAAAACAGATTTGAAATTTGAATTTAAATTAATTTAGAAAAGTTTGAATTAAAACAGAAATACAGAAACCCTTTTCTTACTCAACTCATTCTAGCCCTAGACACTGATGGGTGGGGCCAGCGCTGACTGGGCGGAACTGCGCGCCAGGGCTTTTCTCACCGCGAGCTACTCTAGCCGCAGAGGTTGACAGGTGGGCCTCAGTGCGGCCTGGCTAGCACAGGCACGGTGCTGACGTGGGCGATCTAGGGCATGGGGAGGGGTCTGTCCGTGATGGCCAGGATCTTCCGGGGGTTTTCTTGCAAAGAAAACACCGAGGCTGACAGGTGGCCTTCTGGGACTGCGGGTTTTAGGCGGGAAAAAGGGGAGGGGCTAAACACAAAAGTGACGTCGGCTGTGGCTGTCCGCTGACGGGGAAAGTCTTGCCGGCGGCAGATCTGGCTGTCTTCCGTCGTGGTGGCGTTAATCGCTGGAAATTTATGTCATGGTAAAAACCAAAGTCGTAGAGCCAACATCAGACTACAACTTTGGTTTTTGGATCTTAGCCAAAGGAGGTCCGCAGCGGACGGGGCAAAGGGATGAACAGAGGAGATATCGCGGTTTTAAGCGGCAGATCCGGCGAGAAACTGCAAACTTCCGGGGACGATGGCGAGATCTACGGTGGACGGTTTCGGGCGTATAGGTAGTCGTTTTGAAGAGGGAATCTAGGGCTACGCTTTTGGTGTTTGGGGATTTCGTGAAGGAGGTCTCCAGCATCAGGGAAATCGCGAAGATCAGAGGCACATGCGCGCACGCCTTAGCAGTTGGCGGCGGCAGAAGGCGTTCACGGATCGCGACGGATCGGCCTTGAGGAGGAAGAGGGACCATGTCTAGGAGAAGCAGGGCTCACCGCGTGTCGCCAAGGCGTGGTAGTTAGGCCGAATCTTGGTGGAGGGATCTGGCGGACTTCATGACGTTGGGCTCGACGCTGCGGCAGTCATTCGTCGATCTTGAACAGGACAAGTAGCTAGGGTTTGCAGGTGGTGGCTATGGCTTTACGGTGGAGGAAGGAGGGAGGAGGGGGTGCCTGTGTGTCTCACCGAGAGGGTACTGGGAGGTGGTGCACAGGCTCCAGGTCTCGACCTGAGAGGTACTGGGGAGGTTGGGGTGATAAGGGAGAGAGAGGAGAGGCACAAGGGGTGGTGCACTTTTGGCAAAGTAGAGAGAGGGAGAGGGGTAGCTCGGCAAGGTAAGGGGGTGGTCAAATAGGGTTTGGTGGATAGGGTTAGAGAGAAAGAGATGAGGCCTAGGATTAGAGTTTAGAATTTTAGGTCTTTGCCACATGCTTAATTAAATCAAGCCTAGATAAAAGGAGGGTTTTGGAGAGAGGATAGAGAGAGAGATGTGGTGGTAGCTATGGTTTGATACATGACCAAAACGAGAGGTGTTTGGTGCTAGGAGAGAGGATTAGGGTTTTAGAGATAAAGGTGGAAATGCTCACACATGGCTTGCATGGATGGGGATGGTGTAGGGTTTTTAACAAGAACCAACAAGATCAAGCATAAAGAGAGGTAGAGAGAGAGATGGGAGGTGATCCACTCAAAGATTCAAATATAAACCCAAAAGACTAGAATGTGGTGGTACTTGCATGGCCCATGCAAAATATTTAATGCCCTGTTTATTCTTGTGAAAACAATAATATTAACATGGCATTATTCCTATGCATTCCCAAAAGTGGAATAAAGCCAAGCAAAAGGATTTAAAGGAAAGTTCCAGATGGAGTAGATGGAGATGATCACATTTGATTATAATTGGGACTTGCTAGTGTGTATATTCCACTAGATGTTTAATAGTCCCAAAAATACCCCAACATGAGCATAAATCCATAATAATCCATATGAAAGCTAGGAAAAAGGGGCACTACTCATAATGCATGCAAAGGTGGCTCCACATATCAATAATGTGAAAACAACATGATGCTAAGATGAGAGCATGTGGGAAAAAGAATTGGATCCATCCCAACCCACATGAGCTAGAGGTAAAACCCAATAAAGTGCAAAGCTCATATTTAGTTGGATGGTGGAATTATGGGGTGATGACAAGAAAGGTGGTGGAGTTAAATAAAAGATATGCCCCCAACTCAACTTGGGCATTAAACAATATATCAATAACCAAATACAATATCAAGAGGCAAATACAATTAACAATGCATATGAGAGAAGAACCAAAACAAAAAGGGTTTTATATGATGCTCAAATGCAAGGTGGCATGATGACATGAGCATGATATGATTATGATGCAACAATTATATATAGGAAGTAGCCATTATATAGACTAGGCTAGTAGCATTGCAATCGTTAGACAATTGGGATGCTACATTTGATTCCGTCGATACTAGCATTTCCTTTCTGCGCCTCCTTGATCTGACTGATCAAAGTGGGTTGAAGTTCTATGCTAGCGAAAAATCCTTCACTTACTGATTCCATTCTGAAATCTTCCATCTCTTTGTGCAAACTGGGTTGCTCCTTCAAAATCATGGAGTTCAAGCGGCATGGCAATCTGGTGAGGGCAGCTGCTACCACATTGGCTTTACCGGGGTGATAGTGAATGTCCAGATCATAGTCCTTGATTAGCTCAATCCATCTTCTCTGTCTCATATTCAGCTCCTTCTGAGTGAATATATACTTTAGGCTCTTGTGATCCGAATAAATCTCACAGCGGTTTCCGATCAGATAATGCCTCCATGTCTTCAGGGCTAGAACTACAGCTGCTAGTTCAAGGTCATGGGTTAGATAATTCTGTTCATGCTCCTTCAGTTGTCGGGATAGATAATATATAACTCTTCCCTCTTGCATCAACACACATTCGAGACCGATCTTGGATGCATCACAATACACATCAAAGGGCTTCGTTATATCCGGCATGATCAAGATTGGGGCTGAAATCAATCTTCTCTTGAGTTCTTGAAAACTTGCTTCACATTTTTCAGTCCATTCAAACTTCTTGTCCTTCTTCAGCAATTGGCTCATGGGTCTAGCAATACTCGAGAATCCTTCAACGAACTTGCGGTAGTATCCCGCTAATCCGAGAAATGCACGAACTTGGTTTTGAGTGGTTGGGGCTTGCTAATCTTCAACATATTTCACCTTCGCAGGGTCAACGGCAATTCCTTCGGCTGATACAATATGTCCGAGAAATCCTACCTCCTGTAACCAGAATTCACAATTGCTAAACTTGGCATACAGATGATGCTCTCTAAGGCTTCCAAGAATGGTCCTTAGGTGTAGCTCATGTTCTTCTTCTGATTTGGAATAAGTCAGAATGTCATCGATAAAAACAACGACAAACTTATCCAGGAAGACCATAAAAATCTTATTCATGAGGTTCATAATATAAGCGGGGGCATTGGTTAATCCAAAAGACATGACAGTATACTCGTATAATCCATATCTGGTGGTAAAGACAGTCTTTGGAATATCCTCTGCGCGAATCTTGAGTTGATGATAGCCAGTTCTAAGATTAATCTTAGAAAACACTTTGGCACCAGTCAACTGGTCAAACAGATCTTCTATTTTTGGCAATAGGTACTTGTTCTTGATGGTGACATCATTCAACTTCTAATAATCCGTACACAAACGGTTACCTCCATATTTCTTGTCCATAAACAAAACAGGTGATCTCAATAGTGACGCACTTGGTTGAATCAATCCAATTTCCAACATGGCATCCAGTTGCTTCTTTAGTTCCACTAGTTCAGACGGGTTCATACTATATGGTCTCTGGGCTATGGGTCCGGTTCCAGGTATTAGTTCAATGATAAACTCGATATCCCGATCTAGGGGCATACCAGGCAAAACATCTGGAAATACATCGGGGTATTCACAGACCATCCGGACTTGGTCAATGGTTGGCTGGGCTATACTCTTGTTTCACTTGAATTGATGGGGCAAGGTTTCAGATACATGCTCGACTGATATCTTGGCTGTACTGGTCATGGTTATGGCTTCTTGGCACAGTCAATTAATCCTTTGTGTTTGGACATCCAATCCATTCCTAGTACTACTTCAAACCTTTAGTTCCGAGTACTATTAGATTAGCATAAAAATCTATGCCATGGATTCAGATAGGGACGGCTTTGCAAATTTGTCTAGCTTTGGTGGTTGAACCAGGTATTTGAACAATCATAACATGCTTCAATTTGGTTGGTTGAATCTTACTAGTGCATGCAAATTCTTCAGTAACAATTGAGTGTGATGCTCCAGAATCAAACAACACTCTTGCAAGTACTGAGTTAACAGAAAACATACCGAGCACGACATCTGGCGCTTCTTGGGCTTCTTCAGCATGCATGAGAAAGAGACGGCCATTGCGGTTGAGCGAGTTCCCTGGGGCAAACCTTCTTCCAGGATGAACACGACGCTGCTGCTGAGCTAGATCATTTTCATTGGGGGTTGCGGCAATCTTCTTGGGGCACTCATTGGAATAGTGACCCTTGGTTCCACATTCATAACAAGTCACTTGCGATTTGTCCTTCGCTGCAACAGGCACAGCATTGCTTCCAGTCCTTGGGACAGTGTTGGTGTTGGTGGCAGCATTGTTGTTGTTGAACTTAGGTGGTGCAGGTTGAAATTGCTGGGGTTGTCGGGGTTGTTGTGGTTTCCTCCGGGCCTTGGGTTTCCACGGTTGGGATAGGTTGGGGCAAATCCTGGAGATGGGTTGGGGCGATACTTTGGTGTATGGTGGGTTCCTGGTTGATGCATCATGCGACGCTTGCGGTTCTCATTGGCTTGGTTGATCTTTCCTTCCATCTGAATGGCAGAGTTAACTAAGGCTTCAATATCTGCAAAGGGTATATTGACTAACACTGTCTACATCTCATCGTGCAGACCATTCAGGAATCTCTCTTTCTTCTTGGCTTCAGTGTCTATCTCATCTGGTGTATACCTAGCCAATGACAAGAATTTGTCACGGTATTCCACTATTGTCATCCTTCCTTGCTTCAGTTCCCTGAATTCATCTCTCATCCTCTTGATTAAACCTGGTGGCACATGGGTCTGCTGAACTTGACTTTGAACTCTTCCCAAGTCATCAGCTGACCTCCTTGTAGGGGTTCGTAGCATGGAAAACAAAATTTTCTATCGCATACAAACAAACAAGCCAAGATCTATCTACTAGATTGTAGCAACGAGTCGATAGAGGAACTCACCCTCGAAGATTCCAAAGCGGTTAACGAGAGCAGATTCTCGTGGGTGATGTAGTCGTACTCTTTCCGATCTCAAGATCGCGTAGACGATCCTTCCAGCGCCACGTTCAGCAGCGCTCCAATCGGTCACACGTTCGATGAAGACCTTCCTCTCCCTTGTTCCAAAGAGGCGGAGGTTGTAGCACTCTCCTCGCGATTCCGAAGACTGTGGCGTGGTACCAAGTAGAGGAATCCCGCAGGCTTCGCCTTAAGCTTGGTAGTATGGTGTAGCTTATGAGAGAGGCTATTAGTGGTCTAGTAATTAGACACACCAATTAGAAGGCTCTAAACCAATTAGAAGGCTCTAAACCGCTGGCTAAAGCAATTAGAAGCTCTAAACCAAAACGGCTCTAAACCGGAGATCTAGAGGTGGAAACTTGTGTGTACTAGGAGGAGCCCTGCCTCCTTATATAGGTGGGAGGGCGCCAAGGGAGAGAGTCCTCCCAAGTCGGCAGTGGGGCGCCCGCAAGGGAGGAACCCTCCTCCAATTCGGCCTCCACCAATCCTCCTCTCTTCCCACTTCCCAAAATTGCCGTTTGACTTTCAAACTAGCCGTTTGACTTTTCAATTTAGGATTTAAATAAACCCTTTATTTTGGACAGCAAGAACACCTAGTACATGATGCAATCATTCCAACTTACAATGACACATTCATGTACCCTTCCCCGAGCACGGACATTAGGGACCTTCTAGAATGTTCCGATGAAAACACCTAACCATTCCCCAACTCCGAAATGGGACTTTCCTTATATGCATCTTATTCTCCGGACCAGTCCGGATCTCCTCGTGATATCCCGGATCCCATCCGAGACTCCGAACAACATTCGGTCTCTTTCTCATAATACCATAATTACTCAAAACAACGTCGAATCCTTAAGTGTGTCTCCCTACGGTTCGTGAATTATGCGGACATGATCGAGACACTTCTCCGATCAATAACCAATAGAGGAATCTGGAAATTCATATGGCTCCCACATATTTCTACGATTACTTTGCGATCGAATGAACCACTTACATACGATACCAATTTCCCTTTGTCTCACGATAGTTTACTTATCCGAGGTTATGATCGTCGGTATCTCTGCATACCTAGTTCAACCTCGTTCGATAAGTACTCTTTCTCGTTCCGTGATATGTGATCCCTTGTGAGCCAGTCACATGCTTGCAAGCTAATTGGATGACATTTCACCGAGAGGGCCCAGTATATCTATCCGTCATGTGGATGGACAAATCCACTCTTGATCCATGTGTCTCAACCAATACTTTCCAAACACTCAATGCCACCTTTATAACCACCTGTTACGGTGTGGTGTTTGATGACATCAAAGCATCCATCCGGTAAAGGTGATATGCATGATCTCATGGTCGAAGGAATCAGGTTACTATGTATCAGAAAGCACATAGCAATTGAACTATTGAAATGACTTGATCTTTATGCTATGCTTATCTATAGGAGTATGTCCATCACATCATTCTCCTAATGATATGACCTGTTGTTAATAACATCTCTATGTTCATGATCAGGAAACAATGATCAAATATTAACCAACAAGCTAGTTTAACAAGAGGCTTTACTAGGGACTCTTATTTTAGTTTACAAATCACACAAGTATTAATGTTTCCGGTTAATACAATTATAGCATGGTATGTAAACATTTATCATAAGTATGAAGATATGATAATAACCACTTTATTATTGCCTCTTGGGCATATCTCCAACAGTCTCCCACTTGCACTAGAGTCAATAATCTAGTTTCAAACCTTTGTGTTTTCAACACCTATGGCTTTTCGGTGTTGTATGTACACGATTGCTAGTGGTTAATCGATCTCCGGATCGACACTTCCGTGTCCGTGTGTAATTGCATGTCTTTGCGTCTCTACGCATCACTCATTCTCTAATGAGATGGCTTTGTATGATTTGGTCTTTCGATTGTGACCTTTAGTTCTTTGGGGTTAAAACATGTTGATAATATTGTCGCACAATATATCTTCATAGTATTATCCCATTGTGAACTACACCTAGTTTGATAACAAACTACTTGACACAAATGCCCTCTTTTGCTGCTATAATAGCAGTCATACTTAGCCTTTTGTTGAAGTATCTGTCACAATGTCTTAACTTTGGAACTCATCCAAATCCATTATGGAACTCACTTTCCATTATATTGTGCCACCCTTAATTTAGATTGAGATAAACTTAATTTGTACTTTGTGACAAAACTAGTATCAATGTAGTACTTTTACAATGAACTAACCATCTATTTGTCACTTCTACAAATAATATACTCTTAGTTCTTCCAAAAGATCATAAGAATATCCTTACTATCGTCCAATGATCATCTTATGAATCATTCGGTATATGCTCATAATATTTATAGCATAGGACATATCTGGATTTGTACATATCATAGTATGATTGATATAAATACTCTTTGTGATTTCATACATCAAGTATCAATCTATACTTGAATCTTTGTTTCACTTACCAAGTGCCAATACACTTGAATATATCATCAACATTGAACTCTTTCAATCCTTTACGTAACAAGAACCTTTCTTGTAGTTTCTATATTGAATTCATTCAATATCTCGTCTATGTATACAGCACAACCATATTAGCGTCTATTGATGCCAAATATTTGGGTTTGCCTAAGTCTTTCATCGGGATGAAATTCTTAATATGGGTTAATAAAAGATACATTATTTCCAATCAACAATATGTCTTCCACATAATGTATTAGAAACATGTCTTAGCGCTCCCTCTTAATTTCTTGCAGATGCAAGCATCTTCATTGTCTCCGATGAAATTAAAATATTTTAAAAGTTTCATCATAGTGAAGATTCCAACTCATATGCTTACTTCAACCATTGAAGTTTGCATATGCTTTTAGCATCCTTTGAATTAACAAAACCCTTTGGACCGTGTCATGCACACGTCCTAGGTAACCATTCTATTAGAAGAACTTGTTTTGTTTATTCTACTACCACATAACAAATTATATGTAGTGGTTGCTACATTAATCCGTCTAGACTAAAAATCGCTATGAAAGATCAAATCTTGTCATATACAACCTTTGAACATTGTTGTGAACTCTTTCCCAACATGTCGACTATTTTATAGATGTGAAACATCCATGTCTACTTCTTTATAGATCCAAACACAACTGCAAGGTCTTACACCTTTTTCGAGGGTCCTTCAAGTTCAAAACTTGATTTCTCGTGTATGGAACTATCACGGATTATATGGCTTCAAGCCATTTGACGGAGTCAGGGCCCATCATCGCTTCTTTGCATGTAGTAGGTTCATTATTCTCAAATAATGATTCAACCCTCAAATCTTGGTATTTGATTGTTCATCCGACCTACTTGTTTTAATAGAAACTTAGACCTCCGTGACCACAACCTTTGAGGCACGTGAGCCATGAGCATTGTTCGCCTCCTAACACTTTTCTTTGCGCAACTTTGCACATATAGCAAAGGTTCTTTTAACCTTATCAAAGTTCTATTGTCCTCCCACTTAACTTTTCATGAAAAATTCCTTCTCAAAGAAACTTGACGTTCTAAGCGACAAACACTTTTGTCTCCGGTGTTTATGGAGGAATACTTAACAGTAATACAAAGACAGGTTTATCCGACTTTGGTTGCAAACATCTTTCTTATGCATAGCATACCAATGTTTAAGAAAGGACTACTTGGGTTTTATCCCAAACCATAACCTTATACGGTGTCATTTCAGCGGATTATGATGGAGCTCTTTTAGTGGAAAACGGTAGTCTCTAAAGCTTTTAATCTTTAAAATATAATAGCAGTTTTATGAATTATACCTTGATCTTACCATGTCAAACAAGGTTCAATTACATATCTCGAACGCCCATACTCTTATGGTGTTTCGGGAAATGCAAATCCACGGAACGATTCCTTAAATCTTAGGTATTATGCTAAACTTGTAACTTAAATATCTTCCTTTATGATCTTATCATAAACTATTTATATTCTTGTTACAATGATTTTGCACTTCATCTTGAAAATCTTTCGAACTTTTCAAATATTTCACACTTCATCCTTATTAAGTAAATATTCACATATTCACTCAAATTTTCGGAGAAAGCATATGAAGTTGAAATTCATCGCTCTTGACTACACATAATGGACTTTGTACAACAATATGTACAAGTTCAAATAAGCTAGTCATTCGTTCCCTTTTGGCCTATGAACGAAGTTTTAATTATCTCTAGGAAAGTTTCACAAACGTCATTTGATCAAAAATCAAAAGACTCCAAAATTCCATCCACATGGAGTTTCTTCATGTTTTCTTTCCAATATAATTTAAGCGATGTCACTTCCTAAGTGATCTTTCAATCAATTTGTCTTTCGACAATTTTAGCACTAGTTTTATGGATGTGATTTATCCAACGAGATTTGTGAATCATCCATCTTTTATGGATTCGGCAATTATTTGAACAACCCTTTTGTTCTCATAATACCTGATAAAACAAATCCTGAAGGCAAGCTTTGATGTTTAACGAGCAACACAATAACCCTTTATTTGTTTTCGATGAACATCATCACATATTCTTTTGCTAGTTACTTAGGCCATTGTAGTTCATGAATTGTGTTGTTTCGTATGACGATTCACACCAACAAATTCAGTATCAAATACTTAAGAACCACATTGTTTAATAAGCAAAGAATATAGCCATAACACGTATATCATCTATATACTTAAACTGAACAATTCTAGTCTTTTCTTTTCTGCCATATACTTATGAGATTCTCTTTCAGTATTTCCTTTTCTGTTTGAAAGAATCTATCAACATCAATAGTGGAGTCATACATATGACACATAGTCCAAAGCGTGTATAGTTAAATACCAATGTCTTTGGACTTGCACTTTGAAGTAGATCACCTTTATCAAATATTTGGTGTTTCTTTAAAATTCCTTTCTTTAGTAATCTCTTGGTGTAGTAAACATTTTACTTACATCAAATATTCACCCTCATCATGGACTTATCCATGATCTAGCTACTTTTATCTTGTAACGGTGAATCGCGAGTATAATGTTGCTCTCCAAAACCTTTTGGAAGATTAGGACAACTAGTGTCTCCAACCTTTTGCAAATTCTCATCAAATATGAGAACATGACTTTTGCCATATTATACTCTATCATGTTGTAACCAAAACTTCATTTCAGATATCACAATATCTTCCACACATCATGGTTTCTGAAACAACTCTTTCAGATCCTAGATAACCTTGATATTAAGACAATCCTTTGAATATCAAGAATCATGGAGACAAACATGATACTCAAACACTAACACTTGGAATTGTCACTCTTGTTTTAATAATAATTATTAAACTTTATGGAGTAACCGGAAATTACTGAAAGTTTGCAATAGGACTTTTAAACTTTAGATTAACACTTCAAAACAATACGATACCAGTTCGTAAAGTAACTAACCAGAATTCTATAGTTCTATCATCTCAATTATAACTAAGCGCAAGGTGGTAAACGGATGCCAATGACTACAACAACTATGCAAATACACTTTGATTTAATTTATGATAAATTGAGTTCTAATTAATAATTAAATTAATCCAGGTGAACTCCACTCAAAACAACATCCCTCACATTGTTTTAGTGATCACGAACCAAATCCACCACATCAAAACCGATCATCACGAGAGTTGATGTAGCTTCAATGGTAACAATCAACATGTTCATCATATCTACTATATGACTCATGCTTTACCTTTCGGTGATCCGTGTTCACGAGACCATGTCCGTACATGCTAGGCTCGTCAAGATCAAACCTTAGCTACCGCATAAGCAAATCTGGCTTGCTTACGTTGTATTCACCGCGGAATCAAAGACACCCGATCATCACGTGGTGCTTGAGCGACAAGCTTTGGCAACGGTGCATACTAAGGGTGAACACTTTAGAACTTGAAATTTATGTGCATGAGGGATCATCTTATAATGCTACCGTCGTCTACTAAGCAATACAAGATGCATAAAGGATTAACATCACATGCAATTCATAATATGTGATATGATATGGCCTTTCTTCTTTGTGCTTCCGATCTCCATCTTCAAGCACGAACATGATCTCCATCATCACCGCATAGCATCAAGGTCAATGACGCTTCTTCATGGTTGTCATCCACCAGCTTCAACTATTACAACTATATTGAATAGACACGCAGGTCTTAACAGAAATTAAAGACAACCATATGGCTCCCGCGGTTGCCATCTTACAATAAGGAACATTGCATACATCAAATATAATCACAATCATGGCCATATCACATCATCGCACCCCTGCAAAACAAAGTTAGACGCCTCTACTTTCTTTGCATATTTTACGTGGTTTGGGGCTTTCAGTAAGTGTCGTTCTAACTTACGAACAAGAACCACAACATTGATACTAGCATTGTTGATCACCCGTTGTAAATTGGATCTTTACTATGCTAGGAGAAACAGCACCCATAAAGCCACTTATGCAATACAAGTTGCATGTCAAGCGTGGAGCAAGTCTCATGAACGATGTCATGTAAGGTTAGCCAGCCGCTTCATCCCAACATACCGCAAGATGCAAAGTACACAAAAGCAATCTACAATAAAAGCATCAATGCCCACAATGACCATTGTGTTCTACTCGTGCAACAGATCTACATATAGACACGCTCGATACCTTGTAGGGGTTCGAAGCATGGAAAACAAAATTTTCTATCGCATACAAACAAACAAGCCAAGATCTATCTACTAGATTGTAGCAACGAGTCGATAGAGGAACTCACCCTCAAGATTCCAAAGCGGTTAACGAGCAGATTCTCGTGGGTGATGTAGTCGTACTCTTTCCGATCTCAAGATCGCGTGACGATCCTTCCAAATACGTTCCCGTTCCAGCGCTCCCTTGATCGGTCTGACTTCGTGAAGACCTTCCTCTCCCTTGTTCCAGCAGCGGAGGTTGTAGCACTCTCCTCGCGATTCCGGCAAAGACAACGGCGTGGTACCTAAGTAGAGGGGAAATCCCAGGCTTCGCCTTAAGCCGGTAGTATGGTGGAGCTTATGAGAGAGTCTATTAGTGGTCTAGTAATTAGACACACCAATTAGAAGGCTCTAAACCAATTAGAAGGCTCTAAACCCAAGCAAAGCAATTAGAAGCTCTAAACCAAAACGGCTCTAAACGGAGATCTAGAGGTGGAAACTTGTGTGTACTAGGAGGGAGCCCTGCCTCCTTATATAGGTGGGAGGGCGGCCAAGGGGAGGAGAGTCCTCCCCAAGTCGGCTTGGTGGGCGCCGGCCAAGGAGGAACCCTCCTCCAATTCGGCCTCCACCAATCCTCCTCTCTTCCACTTCCCAAAATTGCCGTTTGACTTTCAAACTAGCCGTTTGACTTTTCAATTTAGGATTTAAATAAACCCTTTATTTTGGACAGCAAGAACACCTAGTACATGATGCAATCATTCCAACTTACAATGACACATTCATGTACCCTTCCCCCAGAGCGGACATTAGGACCTTCTAGAATGTTCCCGATGAAAACACCTAACCATTCCCCAACTCCGAAATGGGACTTTCCTTATATGAATCTTATTCTCCGGACCATTCCGGATCTCCTCGTGATATCCCGGATCCCATCCGAGACTCCGAACAACATTCGGTCTCTTTCTCATAATACCATAATTACTCAAAACAACGTCGAATCCTTAAGTGTGTCTCCCTACGGTTCGTGAATTATGCGGACATGATCGAGACACTTCTCCGATCAATAACCAATAGAGGAATCTGGAAATTCATATGGCTCCACATATTTCTACGATTACTTTACGAATGAACCACTTACATACGATACCAATTTCCCTTTGTCTCACGATAGTTTACTTATCCGAGGTTATGATCGTCAGTATCTCTGCATACCTAGTTCAACCTCGTTACTGATAAGTACTCTTTTCTCGTTCCCGTGATATGTGATCCCTTGTGAGCCAGTCACATGCTTGCAAGCTAATTGGATGACATTTCACCGAGAGGGCCCAGAGTATATCTATCCGTCATGTGGATGGACAAATCCCACTCTTGATCCATGTGTCTCAACCAATACTTTCCAAACACTCAATGCCACCTTTATAACCACCCTGTTACGGTGTGGTGTTTGATGACATCAAAGCATCCATCCGGTAAAGGTGATATGCATGATCTCATGGTCGAAGGAATCAGGTTACTATGTATCAGAAAGCACATAGCAATTGAACTATTGAAATGACTTGATCTTTATGCTATGCTTATCTATAGGAGTATGTCCATCACATCATTCTCCTAATGATATGACCCTGTTGTTAATAACATCTCTATGTTCATGATCAGGAAACAATGATCATATATTAACCAACAAGCTAGTTTAACAAGAGGCTTTACTAGGGACTCTTATTTTAGTTTACAAATCACACAAGTATTAATGTTTCCGGTTAATACAATTATAGCATGGTATGTAAACATTTATCATAAGTATGAAGATATGATAATAACCACTTTATTATTGCCTCTTGGGCATATCTCCAACACTCCTGTCATTGTGCGAACGCTGTTCCACCATGCTCTTGCATCTTCGGCCAGATAGTGGGTAGCAAACAACACTTTCTCGTCGGCTTCCACTCCTGCAACTTCCACATTTTTCTCCATGGTTTGCAACCAATCATCTGCATCTAGGGGCTCTTCTGACTTAGTGAAAACAGGTGGATTGGTGTTCTGGAAATTCTTGAGCTTAGATCCATGGTTGTCCTGATTTCCATGGCCTTGATTTTTGTTGGCCATCTGAGCTATCTGTTGAAGGGTGGCTAAGTTGCAGCGTTCGCTCTTTTGGCGCTGGTGAAACCAACATTTGCAAGAGTTGCAACATTGGTTCCGAGGCTGAGTTGCTTCCTCCGCGAGGCATCTGAATATGGAGATAGATCATGAGAAAAGAGGGAAATTTATAAGGTTCAGGGTTTTTGAAAAGTTTTTAAAGTTTGACTCAGATTTTTCTAGCAACTTGCTTTCCATTCTTTTATTCATAGCACACGATACAAACACACACCACAACAAAGAAAAATAGATGGTTTTAAGAACCATTCTGTGAAGCTACGATACAGTGGGACCAACTACAACTCACTAACGCTAGTGCTCAAGTGCTACTACTCCTCGGAGTCAGTGTCCTCATCATCCTCATCATCATCGATGAATGCAAAGTCATCCTCATCGGTGAAGAAGTCCATAGCCTGATCCTCCAGAAAGTCATCATCATCGTTGAGATAGGAGTAGGGGTCTCCACGAAGGTCTTCCCATTCTCCTCTCCTCCAACTACATGTCTATCTAGGATGGTCTCCTCCAAATCTGTGATCCGGTGGTGAAGACAGACAATGATGCGCTCCTTCTTCGGACGATCATCTCATTTTGGACTTGATGCGATCCTTCACCAGGCCATTAATAAGGATCTCATGATCCAGTTCTTAATATAACTCAAGCGGTAATAACGTAATAGTAACGATAGCGAGGCGAAGCTCCATCTTCGGGTCATGCAATGCCGATGATGGGAGATGATCCTAGTTGTCGAAACCTTCCTACAATCTGTCATCCTCGATCTTCTTCATAGTCTGCCACGGAATAGCCAGAACAAAGCCATGAGTACTTTAAGATGGAGTCACCACGCTACCTCAAGATGGAGCTTCTCCACGCCACTGCTATTATTACGATTCACCGCTTGAGTTGTATTAAGAACTGGATCATGAGATCCTTATTTGTGTAAGACCTTATGTATGGTTTGTAATGGATGATGTATCATGGTATCCAATTCTTATGTCTCGCAAAAATGGTAATCTTGGGATTATGTATGGCATAACTGTATCTCGGGATTAAAATCCGGTGTTGACAAGTTGGTATCGAGCCATCCCACCATAGGAGACCCTATTTAGACTGGAAGTTTGAATCAAAAACTTAGTTTCAAAACCAAAGGAAGCAAATATTTACGAAAACTTATTCTCATTCTTATCCCTTTGATTCTTTCATGAAAATTCATGTTCCTCAAAAATTCTTGCAAAATACATAAAATTTGACACACATGATCACTCTACTAACTTACTCATCCTATATTCTTATAGATGGACGTGAATTACAACAAGTTTTATCGGCTGGGGAATGGAGGAGACCTTATCTTTGAGAGGGATTTGGACCATCTTTTGGAACTTCTGGAGCGTCCGCACCCCGAGTTCTTCGGAGCTCAGCTCAATGATCAAGGAGGAGAAGATCTGCAGTGGCTAATTGTTGCAAGTCTCCGAGGGAAGATTGAACCTCCCACTGCTGAGGGAATTCAATTTACCTTGAGAGAGAACAACTGGCTCGATGGACTTGCCAGGGCCATGAAGGAAAGTCTTGCCCGTCTGTGTGGGCAGAGCATCAATCAGATCAAGGGAACTCGCTTTGAGTTTTGCTCGAGGCGTGATGCAAATGGACAACCACTGGAAGCACCATACCATCCCGAGCTGAAGACTCAATTGGACCACCTTAGCTTCATGATGTACGATCGTCAGCAGGAGTTGGATAACTGCCGTGACTACTCTAACCACAAGTCTGCCATCATCAAGACGAAGGATCAAACCATCGCCATGCTAGCGAAGGATCGCAAGTCTCGCCAGCCGACAAGAAGGAGCGATCATTGTTCGTTTTCACCACCGGATCTCATCTTTGGAGGAGACCATCCAAGAGAGAGACATGCAGTTGGAGGAAAGGGAGAATGACTGAGAGGACCTTCGTGGAGACCCCTACTCCTATCTCAGCGATGATGATGATTTTCTGGAGGATCAGGCTATGGATTTATTCACTGATGAGGATGATTTCGCCTTCATTGATGATGATGAAGATGACGAAGCCACTGATTCCGAGGAGTAGTACCACTTGAGCACTAGCATAGTGAGTAGTATTCGGTCCCACTGTATCGTAGTTTTCAGAATGGTTCTTAAAACCATCTGTTTTTTTCTTTGTTGTGGTGTGTGTTGTATCATGTGCTATGAGTGAATGAATGAAAAGCAAGTTGCTAGAAAACTCTGAGTCAAACTTTAAAAACTTTTCAAAGTCCCCAAAACCTTAGAAATTTCCCTCTTTTCTCATGATCTATCTCAATCTTCAGATGCCACGCGGAGGAAGTAGTTCATTCCCGGACCCGATGTTGCAGATCCTGCAAATGTTGACTTCTCGACCGAAGTGAAAGAGCGAATGTCAAGCCAACCTAGCCACCCTGCAACAGATAGCTCAGCTTGCCCACAACAACCAAGGCCACGGAAATCAGGACAACCATGGATCTAAGCTCAAGAATTTCCAGAATACCAACCCACCTGTTTTCACTAAGTCAGAAGAGCCCCTAGACGCTGATGATTGGCTGCAAACCATGGAAAATAACCTAGAAGTAGCCGGAGTGGAAGCCAACAAGAAAGTTCTGTTCGCCACCCACTATCTAGCCGGAGATGCTAGGGCATGGTGGAACAGTGTTCGCGCAATGACCAGAGGCCATATGATGACCTGGGCGGAATTCAAGGTCAAGTTCAGCAGAACCCATGTGCCACCGGGTTTGATCAAGAGGATGAGAGACGAGTTCAGAGAGCTGAAGCAAGGGAGGATGACTATAGTGGAATACCGTGACAAATTCTTGTCATTAGCTAGGTATACCCGGATGAGATTGACACCGAAGCCAAGAAGAAAGAGAGATTCTTGAATGGTCTGCATGATGAGATGCAGACAGTGTTAGTCAATATCCCCTTTGCTGATATTGAAGCCCTTGTAGACTCTGCTATCCAGATGGAAGGTAAGATCAACCAAGCCAATGAGAACCGCAAGTGTCGCATGATGCATCAGCCAGGAACCCATCAGACCCCAAAGTATCGCCCTAACCCATCTCCTGGATTTTCCCCAAGAACAAACAGACCCCCGATGAACCGTCCGACCTATCCCAACCGTGGAAACCCTAGACCCGGAGGAAATCACAACAACCCCGGTAACTCTAGCAATTTCAACCGTGCCCCACCCAAGTTCAACAACAACAATGATACCACCAACACCAACACTGCCCCGAGGACTGGAAGCAATGTTGTGCATGTAGCAGCAAAGGACAAGTCGCAAGTGACTTGTTATGACTGTGGAAATAAAGGCCACTATTATAACGAGTGCCCCAACAAGAAGAATGCCGTAGCCCCCAATACCAATGCCCCAGCTCAGCAGCAGCGTCGTGTTCAGCCAGGAAGAAGATTTGCCCCAGGGAATTCACTCAACCGCACTGGTCGTCTTTTTCTCATGCATGCTGAAGAAGCTCAGGAAGCGCCAGACGTCGTGCTGGGTATGTTTTCTGTTAATTCAGTACTTGCAAGAGTGTTGTTTGATTCTGGTGCATCGCATTCATTTGTCACCGAAGAATTTGCATGCACTAGTAAAATTCAACCAACCAAATTGAAGCATGTCACGATTGTTCAAATTCCCGGATCAACCACCAAGGCTAGGCAAATTTGCAAAGCCGTCCCTATCCGAATCAATGGCATAGATTATTATGCTAATCTGATAGTACTCGGAACTAAAGGTTTAGAAGTAGTACTAGGAATGGATTGGATGTCCAAACATAAAGGATTGATTGACTGTGCCAAGAAAGCCATCACCATGACCAAGATAAATGGAATATCAGTCGAGCATATATCTGAAACCTTACCTCGCCAATTCAAATGCAACAAGAGTATAGCCCAACCTACCCTTGACCAAGTCCGGATAGTCTGTGAATACCCCGATGTATTTCCAGATGTTTTGCCCGGTATGCCCCCAGATCGGGATATCAAGTTTATCATCGAACTAATCCCCGGAACTGGACCCATAGCCCAGAGACCATATAGTATGAACCCGTCGGAGCTAGCAGAACTAAAGAAGCAAATCGGATGCCATCTCGGAAATTGGATTGATTCAACCAAGTGCGTCACCATGGAGATTACCTGTCTTGTTTGTGGACAAGAAAGATGGAGGTAACCGTTTGTGTACGGATTATCGGAAGTTGAATGATGTCACCATCAAGAACAAGTACCCCTTGCCCAAGATAGAAGATCTGTTTGATCAGTTGACCGGTGCCAAAGTGTTTTCTAAGATTGATCTTAGAAGAGGCTATCATCAACTCAAGATTCGTGCAGAGGATATCCCAAAGACTGCCTTTACCACGAGATATGGATTGTATGAGTATACATGTCTTTTGGATTAAGCAATGCCCCCGCTTATTTCATGAATCTCATGAATAAGATTTTTATGGACTTCCTAGATAAGTTTGTCGTTGTTTTCATCGATGAAATTCTGATTTATTCCAAATCAGAAGAAGAACATGAGCTACACCTAAGGACCATTCTTGGAACCCTTAGAGAGCATCAGTTGTATGCCAAGTTTAGCAAATGTGAATTCTGGCTACAGGAGGTAGGATTCCTCGGTCACATTGTATCAGCCGGAGGAATTGCCGTTGACCCTGCCAAAGTGAAAGATGTCGAAGATTGGCAAGCCCCAACCACTCAAACCCAAGTTCGTGCATTTCTCGGATTGGCGAGATACTACCGCAAGTTCGTAGAAGGATTCTCGAGTATCGCCAGACCCACGACCCAATTGCTAAAGAAAGACAAGAAGTTTGAATGGACCGACAAGTGTGAAGCGAGTTTTCAAGAACTCAAAAGGAGATTGATTTCAGCCCCAATCTTGATCATGCCGGATATCACGAAGCCCTTCGATGTGTATTGTGATGCATCCAAGATCGGTCTCAGATGTGTGCTAATGCAAGAAGGCAAAGTCATATCTTATCTATCTCGACAATTGAAGCAACATGAGCAGAATTACCCAACCCATGACCTCGAACTCGTAGCAGTAGTTCTAGCCCTGAAGACATGGAGACATTACCTCATGGGAAACCGTTGTGAGATTTATTCGGATCACAAGAGTCTGAAGTATATATTCACTCAGAAGGAGATGAATATGAGACAGAGGAGATGGATTGAGCTAATAAAGGATTACGATCTGGACATTCACTATCACCCTGGTAAAGCCAATGTGGTAGCAGATGGCCTTAGCAGATTGTCGTGCCGCTTGAACTCCATGATTTTGAAGGAGCAACCAAGCCTGCACAAAGAGATGGAAGATTTCCGAATGGAATTAGTGAGTGAAGGATTTTTGGCTAGCATAGAACTTCAACGCACTTTGATCAGCCAGAGCAAATAGGCGCAGAAAGGAAATGCTAGTATCGATGGAATCAAATGTCAGTGCGGGCAAAGGTACCCGGATTTACCGAAGACGAAGAAGGAGTTCTGTGGTACAAAGGACGCCTTTGTGTACCAGCAGATTCTGAGTTGAAAGAAGTTATTTTGAAGGAAGCTCATGATACTCTTTATTCTATCCACCTCGGAGGAATGAAGATGTATCAAGATTTGAAAGAGCAATTTTGGTGGCATAAGATGAAGAGAGAAATCGGAAGCTATATCGCCAAGTGTGACATATGTCAGCGAGTCAAGGCAGGACATCAAAGACCCGCTGGGTTGTTGCAACCGTTGCAGATTCCGGAATGGCAATGGGATTCCGTAGGAATGGACTTTATCACAGGACTACCTACTTCTAGTAGGGGAAATGACTCTATCTAGGTCATAGTGGACAGATTGTCCAAAGTTGCCCATTTCTTGCCCGTCAAGACCACATATCAGAGTTCGAAGCTAGCAGAGTTGTACATCGCTAGAATAGTTAGTTTGCATGGAGTCCCCAAGAACATCGTATCGGATCGAGGAACTCAGTTTACCTCGAGATTCTGGAAGAAAGTCCAAGAAGGTTTAGGAACCCGCCTAGATTTCAGTACCGCGTATCACCCTCAGACCGATAGACAAACGAAGCGAGTAAACCAAATACTCGAAGATATGCTGAGAGCATGTGTGTTAGAATATGGATCCAAGTGGGAAGACTGTCTGCCATTTGCAGAATTTTCTTACAATGCTTATCGTGCCGGTTTGCAAATGGCCCCATTTGAATTTATGTACGGAAGAAAGTGTCGCACCCCTTTGAACTGGTCGGAAGTAGGAGAGAGTCAGATTTTCGGACCCGACATCCTACGAGAAGCAGAAGAGAAGGTTCACAGGATTCGTGAGCACCTCAAGACAGCCTAGTCTAGGCAGAAGAGTTACGCCGACAAGAGACGTCGAGACCTCGCCTTCAACATAGGAGATTTTGTTTCTCTGAAGGTGTCGCCATTGAAGGGAATGCAGTGTTTCCAACTCAAAGGAAAGTTAGCCCCCAGATATATCAGACCCTTCAAGATTTTGAACCATCGAGGAGAAGTGTCGTATCAATTAGAACTACCCGAAGAGATGTCCGTAGTACACAATGTGTTCCATATCTCGTTACTTCGCAAGTGTCTCGAAGTCCCAGAGAAGACCGAAGTGTTCAAGAACATCGACCACCGAACCATAGAGATCAACGATGTCCTGACCTATCCCGAAGTACCCATCCGTATTTTGGAAGAAGCCTTCAGAACTACCCGAACCCGAAGCATCAAGTTTCTCAAGATTCAGTGGAGCAACCACACAGAAGAGGAAGCTACCTGGGAGCGCGAAGATCACATCAGGACGGAGTTTCTCGATCTCTTCAAATCCTAGGTAATCTTTTTCAAATCTCGGGACAAGATTTTGTTTAAGGGGGAAGGTTTGTAACATCCCAAAAATACTAAACTTAGATCATCAAACTCTAAGCATCAAAATTAGGGTTAACAAAAAAATTTCTAAATAAAATTACGAAAGCATGCATATGTGTATGCATTTCATTTGAAATTCTTTTGAGCCATCTTTTTTGTGTGTTCCTTTGCTTGAAAATGGATGCTTAGGTGAAATAAACATCATGTAAACATTTCCCACACTTTTCCCAAAGACAAGTAAATCAAAACAAATAAAATAATGGAATGGTCATTTTGACCAATTTAACTCCCATGCCTACTTTGGCTGTCTCAAACTTTCAGAACCTAACAGGAACTTTTCTGGATCTTTGCAGCCCTTGATTTTACTCATAATAAGGTATCAAGGCCCACTTTGTGATCATCCAAAAAAATTCAAATGCATGGTTTAAAGGACAATTCAAAATTTAATCTTTATCATATGGGAAGATCCCACTTTTTCAAAAACCACTCAAACAAGCTCAATTTTCGAAACCCAAGCATCTGCAGACTCACCAGCACCAACCTAGCACACCCACCAAAAATCTTTTCAAAATTCAAAACTTGAATTCTTGCGGCCATTTCATCAAACACTTGGCAGACACAAATCATCAAAATCCTAAACACTATTGTGAGCAGTGATTGAAGCCTAACTTGTCCCCTCTCTAGCTCACAACCATCTCAGTATATCATCTAGCAAGTTAAACCAAGCACTAGCCTCACTGTAAGCTAGGCAATGACATCAATGGTGAACAGCCGAAGCTCACCATGCCACCCTAGTGGAGAAAACAAGCTAGGAGGAGATTTAGCCGTGCCAACCTTGTCTAGGAGGCATCCCACCATCCACCGCCACTCCCTGTCCAACGCTCGAACCTTGCCAAACCCTGGACCTCACGCGACGATCAGCACGCGCCAAAGAATCTGCAAGCACGCGCCAGAGCGCCACGCCGACCGAAGCTCACAGCATCACTCGGCCAAGGTGCATACAGGATCGCCACCGACCCAGGAGACCGCCAGACATCACCGTTCACCGCCCCATGCCGCACAACCACCGCTCGCCGTCAAAGACGCCGCCTCTGCCGTGCAGAGCATCGCGCGTTCCAGACCAAACCTCACCGCCCCTACGCACGCATTAAAGCCATAGAGCATCGCCAGGAGACCTGAAGGGAATATGCCCGAGAGGCAATAATAAAGTGGTTATTATCATATTCCTTGTTTATGATAAATGTTTATTTTGCATGCTATAATTGTATTAATACGGAAATGTTAATACATGTGTGTTTAATAAATAAACAGAAAGTTCCTAGTTATGCCTCTCTCATAAACTAGCTCGTTGATTAACAAGATGATCAAGGTTTCCTGATCATGGACATTGGATGTTGTTAATAACAGGGTCACAACATTAGTGTAATGGTGTGATGAACAATCATCCGAAGTATAGCATTACGATCAAAGTCATTGAGTTTATATTTCTATAACAACTTACGAAGTGATCCTAATCCTTAGACCATGAGATCATGTCAATCACTAACACCAGAAGAGTTTCTTGATAACATCAAACGTCACCGTTGTAAGGTGATTATAAAGATGGGTTCAGAACTACTAAAGTGTTATGTTGAGGCCCATGGATCGAGAGTGTAATTTGTTCATCCCGATGACGGATAGATATGCTCTGGGCCCTCTCGGTGATATCACATTGATTAGCTTGCAAGCAAGTGATTTGATCACTAGAATGTTATATCACGGGAACAAGAAAAGAGTACATGTCAGTAACAAGATCAAACTAGGTATGGAGATACCGATGATCGAATCTCAGACATGTAATATATCGCGAAACAAAAGGATTGAGATACTAGCGTAAAAGGTTCCGACGATCACAAGAAAGTCATCGTTGAATGTGTGGGAGTCAGTATGGGCCTCCAGATCCCGCTTCTGATTATTAATCTGAGAGGGGTCTCGATCATGTCCACATTATTCGCGAACTGTAGGGTGACGCACTTAAGAGACACCGACATTCATTTGAAGCAAAAGTTTCATGCCGAAAAGAATAACAAGCGCAGGAATTTATTTCACTAGATACCGAAACGGGTTTTCGGGTGAAATTGCAGAAAGTGTTTCTGCATGTGAAATGAAATACTAGCAAGGGGTTATATGAGAATGTTTGTGATTAAAGTAATTGACAAAATTCTGAATAAATAAAGGGAGTTTTATTTAATGAGAGTTTGCATTAAATTTGGTGGAAATTTAATGGGAATTTGAGTGGGTTTTTGAGTGGAGGGAATTGAAAGGCATTTGAGTGAGTGGAGTGTCCACCCACATGAATGTGGAAGAGGTGGGGGCAGCCCCATGGCTGGGCGCATGGCCCCTTGGGTGCCCCCCTCTCCCTATAAAAGGATCCCCCTTCCTCTCTCTCACTCACACCTCCTCGTGAAGGATCTCTCCCCCTCTAGAATTTATCCCCCATGGTCTCGGACTAACGAGATACATGTTCCCGGTGACTATTCGGCAAGAAAGTGTTGTGCTTCCGCTGCATCGCTGGAGCGAGGAGGCGGAGGTTGCTCGGTGCCTCGAACGTGTGTGCGAGCACGGATGCGATGTTGTTTTGCGGCGCTAGGACTTCCTCTCGATCTTGAGATCGGCAAGAGATCGTCTACATCAACCACGAGTTTGGACTCGTTAAGCTTTGTCGGTCTTCAAGGGTATGTTCTCTACGGATATACATCCGCCCGTTGTTTGTATCTAGTAGATAGATCTTGGTACATAGTTGTTCCCATCGTAGGAAATTTTTTGTTTTCTATGCTGCGAACCCTACAGTGGTATCAGAGCCGGATCTATGCGTAGATGCTTTGCACGCGTAGTACACATATGAGTATGTGGGCGATGATGATCATTTTATTGCTTCTTAGTTGTACTTTGGATATTGGTGGAATAGTGGGATGAAGCGGCCCGGACAAACTTTACATGTCCTCACACATGAGACCTGTTCCACGCTTGACATGCAACTAGTTTTGCATAAGTGGCTAGCGGGTGTCTGTCTCTCCTACTATAGTCAATATCTAATTTGCAACGAGTTTTCAACAATTTGGTTATCCTCGTTGTGGTTCATGTTCGTAGATAAGAACGGTTCTATCTTCGAAAGCCCTAAGCCACGTAAAACTTGCTATGGATAAATTAGAGGCGTCTAGTTTAGATTGTTGCTGGGCTAGTGTTATGATATGGTGATGTTATAAGTAGAAGTATGAGATGATACTCTTACAACAAACATAGCGTGTAAGTTCCATAGACTTTGGCCTTACACACAGAGATATGATAGAGATTATACCATGGTGCACATGATGGAGATCATATGCGGGAACCATATCATTTCACTTATAAACATGTGATGTTTTGATTGCATCTTATATTGCTTGTTTGGCATTTTATTAGCATAATAAGATGATCCCTCATTTAGATATCAAGATAAGAATGTGTTCTTCCTTAAGTATGCACCAACAATGTTTCGTCGCTTCAAGACATCACGTGATGATCGGGTGTACTTGAATCCACGAGCATATCTCGGGTGTAAGACAGTTACACACGCGAATACTAAGGTTCTTACTTGGCGAGCCTAGCATGTACAGACATGGCCTCGGAACACGGACCGAAAGGTTGAGCATGAGTCATATAGTAGATATGATGCCCATTTGATGCTCGCCTTTGAAGCTACACCGACTCACGTGATGATCAGACTTGGTGTAGTGGATTTGGTTCATGTAATCACCAAAAAGACACGAGGGGTGTCGTTTTTGAGTGGGAGTTTATTTCTAATTTGGATTAGTAGAACTCAATTTATCATAAATTAAATCAAAGTGAATTTGCATAATTTGTTGTAGTCATTGGCATTCGTTCACCACCTTATGCATAGTCGTAATTGAGATAATAGAACTATAGAATTCTGGATATATACTTTACAAACTGGTATCGTATTGTGTTGAGTGTCAATCTAAAGTTTAAAGTCCTATTGCAAACTTTCAGCAAACTCTATTTACTCCGTGAAATTTAATAGTTGGTATTAAACCGAGAGTAACAATTCCAGTGTTAGTATCTTAAGTATCATGTTTGCCTCCATGATTCTTGATTGTTTTAATATCAAGTTTATCTAGGAGCTAAAATAATTGTTCCAGAAACCATCATGTGTGGCAGATATAACGATATCTGAAACAATGTTTTGGTTGCAATATGATAGATTATAATATATGTTCTCATATTGGATGAGAATTTACGAAGGTTGGAGATGCTAGACATCCTAATCATCCAAAAGGGTTTTGGAAAGTAATGTTATACTCACGATTCGCCTTTATAAGCTATAGTAGCTTGATCATGAAAGTCGTCATGATAAGGATGAATAGATGATGTATGTCAAGTGTTTACTACACTAAAAGATTACTAAAGAATGGATTTTGAAAGAATACCGATCATTTTGATGATGGTGATCTACTTCAATGTGCAAGTCCAAAGGTATTATTATTTGAATATACACGCTTTGGACTATGTGTCACGGATAGATATGCTCTGGGCCCTCTCGGTGATATCACATTGATTAGCTTGCAAGCAAGTGATTTGATCACTAGAATGTTATATCACGGGAACAAGAAAAGAGTACATGTCAGTAACAAGATCAAACTAGGTATGGAGATACCGATGATCGAATCTCAGACATGTAATATATCGCGAAACAAAAGGATTGAGATACTAGCGTAAAAGGTTCCGACGATCACAAGAAAGTCATCGTTGAATGTGTGGAGCCGTCGATGGGCCTCCAGATCCCGCTTCTGATTATTAATCTGAGAGGGGTCTCGATCATGTCCACATTATTCGCGAACTGTAGGGTGACGCACTTAAGAGACACCGACATCCATTTGAAGCAAAAGTTTCATGCCGAAAAGAATAACAAGCGCAGGAATTTATTTCACTAGATACCGAAACGGGTTTTCGGGTGAAATTGCAGAAAGTGTTTCTGCATGTGAAATGAAATACTAGCAAGGGGTTATATGAGAATGTTTGTGATTAAAGTAATTGACAAAATTCTGAATAAATAAAGGGAGTTTTATTTAATGAGAGTTTGCATTAAATTTGGTGGAAATTTAATGGGAATTTGATTTAATGGAAATTTAATGGGAATTTGAAGCCCTTTTCTTTTCTTTCTTTTCTTTTTGCTTTCTTTGGTTCCTCAATATAGTTTTACTTCCTCCCTAGTTCTCATCATTTGCCGTGTGCATATGCATACCTTTGGAGGAATTCTCACTATGTTGGCCGTCTAGAACTTTTCACCCATTTTGGCAATCGATGCCAATGGGGGAGAAGTTTTGGAGGGTTTAAGGGAAGTTGGCCTTTGCTTTGAGTGTGTTCTTAAGCATTTGCCTCTCATGCTCTTGCATCTTTGTGTTTGCTTTGCATGTTGAATATATAGAGGAAACTCAACCAACGGTAACGGTTGGCAATCTATGCAATGAAATTCAAGTTCATCACACATGCATAGATTGTGGGGGAGTTTGCTCTATATATTGTGGTTGTACCAACATCACATACTTGTGTAGTATTTGATGTTGGGGCAACCGCTTTGGTCGTTAATTGTCATTTTTAAACCCTCGCTAAGGGATTGTCATCAATTACCAAAATGGGGGAGATTGAAAGGGCATGTATGCCCCCATGTGTGGTTTTGGTAATTAATGACAATCTCTATGGACTAATGTGTAAATTGAGTTTCACTTGTAGGTTTGTCCATTGGCATCGCTTGGTCCATGTGTTGGTCTCAAGGTTGGAAGATGAAGAAATGTACAAGGGCTTTGTGCCAATTGGAATCATGAAGAAAGAAGGAGCTTGAAGGTCGATCAAGGCATGTGCAAAGAGTTGCATCAAGATGGATCAACCTCAAGTAAGGATGAAGAAGGACAAGCTCAAGATGCACCATCTCTAGAAGATCTCATGCTTGAAGCTTGTCATCCTCGTGCTCATGGAATGATGAAGACAAGTTCAAAGAAGAGGTTTCCCCATGGAGTATGGGGGAGCATTTTGCAAGTCTTCATCAAGCAAGAGCGAGCAAGAGCAAACAAGAAAGGTGTTCCCACTATAGAAGAACAAGACGGTCTACATCAAGTTCAAGTGGGACGCTCAAGGCAAAGGTATGTTAATAGGGCTTCTCTTTTGCCGGTCTCGTGTTGTTAGTTGGGAGACCGGGTTTAGGATAGATAGCCGTACTATCAAGAGGGGCTCTCAAGCGGGTGTCTCGTTTGCATCGTTCGGAGAGAGCTCAAACCTTTGCATTCATTTCATCATCTTTCTTGGTTATTATTTGGTTCTTGTCCATGAGAGGATCTAGAGCTTGTGGTCACCATCATAACAAGCTCTAGCTCATCATCTAAGGATTTCACTTGCATATCTTATTGCGGTTTTTGATCTTGCGAGTTTTCCGGCTCCACACCTTGGGGGATAGATCACATATATATTCATGATATTTTCTCCCAAGATTCTATTCATTGTTATCTTTCCAACAAAATTGGTTTCATCCCGTTTGGAGTTTGGATGCAAAAGTTATTGCGTTTCTGGTTTTCTGGTTTCTGGAATTTCCCTGACCGGAAGTTCCGGCTTCCCACCGGAAGTTCCGCTAGGGCATCTTTGCCGCCGAAAGTTCCGGTGGAAGTTCCGGGTCTTCTTCCGCTCACGCTCAGTAACCTTCTGTTTTGAAGTGTGCTATTTGCCGGAACTTGGCCGGAACTTGGCCGGAACTTGCATCGGAACTTGTCCTGCCAAAAAGTTCTTGAGCGGAACTTCCGCCTGAACGCCGGAACTTCCGGTCAGACTCGCTTCACGACCCAAAAGTTCCGCCCCTTGTTCCACCTCAAGTTCCGGTGAAGGCTCAGTAACCTTCTGTTTTGAAACGTTCTATTTGCCGGAACTTTGTCGGAACTTGCGTCGGAAGTTCACCGGAACTTCCGGTCTGTTTTGACCGGAACTTCCAGTTGCGCTTCTGGAGCGGGCGTCAACGGTCTGATGACCATTGGAGCCAGGCTGGGCGGAACTTCCGCCCAAGAGCCAGAAGTTCCGGCCATGATTCGTTTTTTCAGTTTCTCGCTCCGCTGTTTTCGACCGTTGGCTGGGTGCCACTGGAACTTCCGGCCTCCCACCGGAAGTTCCGGCCAGGTGTCGTGAATGCCCATAACAGGCAGATCTGGGAGCCCTTTAAAAGGGGCTCCTCTTCCCCTTCGTGGGTACTAGCTTTTCTTCTTGGTTCTTGGCTTTCTCTCTCTCCTCCATTGTCAACCTTGAAGAAGCTTTCCCTCTCCCTTTTCCCTCCTATGATTCTTGCATCTTTTTGAGGGATTTGAGAGAGGATATCTAGATCTACAATCCCCCCAAGTCAAATCCCTTCTTTGTGAAGGAATCATTGGGATCTAGATCTTGGAGAGTTTTGTGTTCTCCTCTTGTGTTCTTCCTCCCTTATTCCCCCAATATCTTTTGTAGCTTTGTTGGAATTTGGGAGAGAAGGACTTGCCCTTGCATTTGGTGCATAGGTTTGAGTTCTACTCTTGTGTTCTTCCTCCCTTATTCCCCAATAGCTTTTGTAGCTTTGTTGGAATTTGGGGGAGAAGGACTTGCCCTTGCATTTGGTGCATAGGTTTGAGTTCTCCTCGGAGATTCAAGTGAGTTCAAGCTTGTGAGCTTGTTTCTCTTGGGTTCCTTGGAACCCTAGACGGTTGTGTGGTTGGATTGTTGACCTTTTGTGGTCTTGTTGACCTTTTGTGGTCTTGTAGCCTTTTGTGGCGTTGTTAGCCTTTTGTGGCGTTGTTGGCCTTTTGTGGCATTGTTGGCCTGTTGTGGCTTTGTTGTTGGGAGCCTCCAATTGAGTTGTGGAGTTAGCCCCAATCTTTTACGGGTTTGGTGACCGTCCTCAAGCGTCCCATAGTGGAGCAAGTGCCCGCCTTTTGTGGTGCGCACTTGGGAGAATAGGGTGAGCCTTTCGTGGCGTCGGTGAGTTGCGTGCTTCCGCATCCGGGGTGAGGCCTTGTGTGGCGTTTGGTGAGCATCGAGCCACCACACCTCGAGGTGAGCCATTTGTGGCGTTCGGAGAGCATTGCGCCATCGCACCTCTCCAACGGAGACGTAGCTTCTTTGGAAGTGAACTTCGGGAAACAAATCTTCATCTCCGCGTCCATCGGTTATCTCTCCACCGAACCCTTTACTTATGCACTTTACATTGTGATAGCCATCGTGCTTGAAGTATTTATATCTTGTTATCACCTTGTTGCTTGTATTGCTTAGCATAGGTTGTTGGTGCACCTAGGTGAACTTAGTGGCTAGGTTTTGTGCTCAATAAATTAAACGTTAGTTTTATTTCGCATTTACTTGAGTCTAAACCGTAATATTTTTAAAAGCCTATTCACCCCCTCTAGGCGACTTCCTTTGTACTTTCAACTACGACAATGGAGGCTCTTTCCTAGTATGGCAGAAGTCTATTCGATGTATCGTGGTGCCCTTGATACCGTAGTCGGCTTGCTGGCATAGGGTGTCGTGGAACCAGTCCACGGACCTTGAAGCTGCGAAGACGGCCGTTGTGGCTGCATTGTGGCCGAGGGTTGTGCCAAACTTGTACATGAGTTTCTACAATATGTTAGCCTAAAGATGCTTTTTTTTGGAACTAAAGATACCTTTGAGCTCGTCATTTTTATTTCATGCAAGATACAATTCGATAAATTTTCTCGAAAACCTAAGATACATATGATAATTTTTTAGTTACTCATGTTAACTTGGTGGGTTAACCGAGCCGATACATGAGGCAAGAGAGAGAGGTGGCTAGGAGACGACATGTAGAATTCATCTAGGGTTTCTCTCCCTTTGCCGATGATGCTGCAGTTCGGCCCACCTCCAGTGGCCTTGGAGGCATGGACCATAGCCCCTCGGGTTCTCGTCCTTTGTTTATTTTGCTTTCCAGTGTCCTTCTTAGGATGGCAGGGTAGAAGCTATATCCTAAAGTAAGAGTAAGATCATCACTGTCATATCCTCGTTCTAGTGATGCATATAGTGCTTTCGAAGGGAACACATGGAGTCATTTGTTCGACAAATCTCCTAGGACCTAATCTGTTTTCGTATTTATTGGTGTGGTTTTAGATCAGTCTTTTTTAATATACGGTTGTCATCATTGATGATGATTGCTACTTTGGTGCTTTTTTTTGTCTTATCGAAAATATTCCTTTCTATAGTCTATTACAACAAGTTTTGTCTGACTCCGGTGATGGAGAGTCAAGAACGGCGACGCTAATGTCTATAGTCGTAGTTAGATGGTCCAGTGTCCTTTTTGTACTTTTTATTACTCTTATGCCTCTTTGTACATATGTTGATGATTGTTATAGATTGGTTGGATTTTATAGCAAAAAACAAATGATAAATTTTTGGACTGATATAACTTTGAAATCCCGGTTTTGCTTTCAAAAAATAAAGAGAATACATGAGCTTTGTTGAATACTCCATCCGATTCACATTAATGACTCGACTTTATCTAGTAGATTCGTATATATCTAATTAAGTATTTAAACTAGATATATTCGTCTAGACAAAGTTAAAGTTATTAATATGAACAAGCAGACGGTAGAAAAAACAGTGAAAGGCACAATAAAGCCGAACAGTAGACGGATCGAGTGACAAAGCATGGTTCTAGGATAGTTGAGTTGAGAGTTTCATAGTACTTTCTCCGTTTGAAGAAAAGTGTCATAGATTTTTTAAGATAGGCATGATTAGGATATACTGTATTTTATTTTCCGAGCGGTTTTAGCTTGTTTTGCAAGAATGGATGAGGTTTGTCCGGCGGTTATGGTGAGCAGGTCCCTAATCTAGTCAAAATGGACATATATATATATACACAAAACACATAGTATGCCCTATAATACAGAGGAAGGGAAGCATCTCACGCCGCACGAACGCTTGGAGATCTGTGGCATGTGAGAGAAACACCATCTTATTATAGATTTTCTATACACATCGGGTGTACCCAAAACGGAATTAGCAAGGAAACCTTTCTAGGCTACCAATCCGGTATAGCTGTCCGTGTGTCAGCGGGAGGGTGGTCCACTGCCGGGCTCTGTGCACAAAGCATCTGCGTTTGCAGGCGCGTGCCATTATATCCTGCCCCCATCCGTCACCAACGCATCCACCCCGCTCTAGCCGCTCTGTCCACTGCCCCCTTAGCCCACCCCCGTCGTTGCCTTGCCGTCCACTCCCCACCCCATCGCCGGTCTTCCACCATCTCTGTTTTCTTCGCCCTCGCCCACCACCACTTTCCCCCACCCATCGTCGACTTGCTGCCTCGCTCGCTCTGATTCGAGCAGATCCCGCACCAGTCCTACCGACGGGACAGCACTCCGCGGCCTTCTGAGCATTGGCGTCTTCCTCCGTTGCTTCCTGGAGGCCTCCGCCCATGCGCCTATGCCTCCGAGACGCCCTCCAGCTCGCAGCGGAGATGGCGTGTTGTCCTGCTCCTGCTAATAACAGATCAGGTGCCGCTGTCCGCCGCCCGGCTGTAGACGACTACGACACAACAAACCCAAGCCCTCGATGCCGCTGTTCTTCTGGGCCGCCAGATCTGCCTGGTGCGTCACTGGGTGATTCCACTCTGGTTTGGCATCTGAAGATTTTTGTTTGATTAATCTTCGGTTGCGTGGTGTATACATGTTGTTCAAGCATGGATCTGATTTGATCTTCAGATTTCTCTTGCCCTCATGTTTATCTGACTTTTTCTTATTCAGTAACATGCTCGATTCTGATCACTTTCTGTTACCGTACTCTGATCACTTTTTGTTCCTGTCTCCTATTTCATGATGATACCTTTTGGGAATTAGTTTCTTGCACTTGGATATTTCGTCTAGGTAGCTGCCTCAAGATGTAAGAAATCCCCTTAAACTATTGCATTTAAATCTGATTCTCATACGACACATCAAGTGTCTCTCTATTGGCTTTACTTTTCAGATTGTGGGGCTGAATCTTCAGTCAAAAAAAAAAAACTTCAGTATCAAAATGTGTGGTGCCTAGCAGTGTGTTCTAATTTCTTGAAGCAGTATTCTTGCTCTTTTTGTTCCTGCTATGTTGATTGCAATCAAGGTCCTGGACATAACATTGGATAGGGTGTAGGGACGTGTGCTTAATAAAATTAATCAGAGTGCTGAATGCATTTTATCTGGACGGTGCTTAACCAGATAAGTAACGGTTTGTGGAGGGTGCTTAACAAGCTTGCTCTGCTACTAAATCTATTCATGTGTATATTCATGTTGCTTATCGGATGTATGTTCTACTTGATCTGTGTGATTACATTTTTACGTGTGGAAGGTGATTAATTTCCATGTACAAGGTTCTTAACCCAACCTAAGTGTGCCAACTTAGGTGTTTATGTTGCGTATCAGATGTATGTCCTACCTGCTTAACAAGTTTCCCTGAGGTGTTGAATCATTTTATTTACCAATTTTTCCACCTTATATGGGTGCTTAATTAACAAATTGCTCTGAGGTGCTGAATCAATTGGGTTCTTAACAAGTTTCCCTGAAGTGCCGAATCACTTGGGTGCTTAACAAGTTTTCCTGAGGTGCCGAATCAATTTATTGTACTTGCCAAATGTTTGAGTGATTGCCAATGAGAAAACTGGGTACTTATAAATATGTAGTGTGTGATTATAAAAATGCTCAACAGATATCTTGATGGTACTTGTAAATACAAGAGAAGAACACACGAGAAAGGGTTAGCTACCTGAGATTGAGACTCTGGTAGAGTTTGCCCCACCACTTGCTAGAATTATATCAGGTAACTAACATTTTACATGCGATTGAAGCTTAGTCCTTAGGTTGAATGCTCTTATTTTTGTGTCAAGGTGCCAATCAAAGCACGATTTCTTTATATCATGCTATCCAGATTATATCATATGTTGAGACTTGGTCAGTTGCCTTGATTCTTGGATCTGAAGTTAGCAACACCTGGTACTGAATTGAGTAGCTACTTGAGTGTACTAGACACATATGTTTGAGTGTGGTGCTTAATGTCATATGGCGTGGTGCCGAATCGTTGTCTGATCTTGATTCTTCGGTGCCGAATCGGCGTGGTGTCAGTTAGATCAAATGAGATACTAGAAAGTTAAATCATAATACCAGTGCGTACCTAACATTATAAACTGGGGTGCTGTATAATCACATGTTCTTGTTGACAAGTGCTTAATGGGAACAGTTTGGGTGCTTGATTGGTGAACGTCTGAAACCTGAAGAGGAGCTTAATGATTCATGTCACGGTGCTGAATTCAAAACTTGATGATACTCTTCAATTGTGTGCTACTTTTCACAAGTTATTTATTTTTCTGAATATTATTTCTATTCTGTGGACATGCTCTCCACCAACGTAAGTTTGATCTGTAGATGCCGCTTCTTTGCATTGTATGCCTTGTGACTGTAGAGTATAGTTGTGCTTGTACTGATTTAGTTATATATTGCCTTGGTGAGGCTCAGGACAGGGAGCTGATTAAAGTCGGTTGTAATTCTTCAGCATATTTCGCTAGCTGGCTATGAAGAATTGGAGATGGCGGCAGAGCAGACGAACTGGTGATAAAGGCAAACTGGTGAAGCTGTGGTGACAAACTGGTGATAATGGCATTCCTGACTTGTAAGTTGATACAAGATCCCTCTCTGCTCGGAAGAACAATGTTGGGCTCTGATCTAATAGTTTCTACTTGCTTCGCTACCTGTTCTTTTTTTAGTTTGCTGAGTGTGTGGCAGCATATATAAACATGCTCTCTTATTGTTCAGTTCAGTAATCCAGAAGATCTTCTCAAGTACTAGTTGTAATCGAACAGTAATTCAGTTCAGTATGCGTGTTTGTCTAACAATATGCTAGTTGTGATCGAACAGTAATGTGTTTTCTGGGGATGCGGAATGTGTTTTCTTGGGGTGCACTAAATCCGATATTGTTTCTTGGATGTCAGATTTTCCAGCTGCAAGGTCTCAATCGTTTGCCTAAAATAGGTGTACATACTAAATTTTGAATTTTCACAGCTGATCGTTTATGGCTTGTACTCGGTACCCATCCACTACCAAGATGTGTCGTGTTCAGCCCATGTGACACTATGTCCGGTGACATATCGATCTGAGTTCCCAAAGTAGACAGGAAATTTGAAGGACAGTGCTAGGCGTCCCCCGGGGGATTTGTGGTTTTCATCCCCCGGGTCCCCAGCCAACCACGTGTCCTTTTTTGAATTCAAAATGCCGCTTTTGCTACATTTGTCCCTTTTTGCTACATTTGCCCCGCTTTTGCTACATTGTAGCAGAAAACGGTTCGGTCTAGAAAAATAAAAACAGACTGGACCTCGCCGGAGATTTCGCCGGAGACCTCGTCGGCGACCCTGTAGCAAAAAAATTGTGCTATTGTAGCATATCCGACCTCACGAGACTCATGGGAGAATTTCGCTTTAGAGACCCTCGGAGACCGTGTAGCCAAAATGTTGCGTTTGTGGAGCAAAATCTCCAAACAGTTGTAGCAAAAAAAAACTTATATCGTAGCAAACTCCTATTTCGCCGGATATCTCGCCGGACAATCCCAGGCACCCTTGTAGCATGTAGCATGCAAAAACGCTTTGTCGACGGAGAAGAAAAGATGTTGCCGGGAGAAGACGCCGTGCCTCTATAGCAAGGGCGTTATGCCCACGTAGCAGGCTTCACACCGCTTGTAGCAAAAAAGTAAATCCTTTGGAGAAGGTGACGCGTTGTTCCTCTATAGCAAGGCTAACGCCATCGTCCAAGAAGATGATGCCATACATCCGTAGCAAGGCGACATACCTTTGTAGCAAGGCCGTGCCTTTGTAGCAAAGCTTCACGCCGCTTAGCAAAAAGCGGCTCGCTTATACCTCCTCACGCCTTATGTAGCGAGGGCATGGCTATGTAGCAAGTCCGATAACGCACATAGCAAACCTCGGCCTTTGTTATGGCGTCGCCAACGCATTTAGCAACCACCGATGCCGCAGACGTAGCGATCGCCGACTTTTGTAGTAAAAGCCGACGATGCACGTGGCGTCGCACCGCGTCGACAACCGTCATCACCACATAGCATCACCATCGACCACATATAGCACCATTGCTGGCCCGTTGTAAGCGGCACGCCGCATGTAGCGAATCGCCGCATGTAGCAAGGCCGCCACGGTCGGTAGCAAAGCTTGGCACCGCAGTAGCAAGGCCATACATGGTCGGTAAAAGCTTGCGCCACATGTACCAAGGCAAGCGCATTTAGCAAACTTGACGTTGTCCTGCTTCTACTCGCTCCGTGACATGAACGTGGCCAGGTGAAACGTGGTCTCTCGTGCGACACGGAAACAACCAGCAACCGAGCAACCGGGGGATCGCGTCGTTTTCATCCAACGGCTCCGCACCCGGGGGACGCGAGCGCGTGATCCCCCGGGGGAGTAGTATCATTTTCCAAATTTGAATTCCCAAGCGCGAGGTCCTATCCATGGATGGACAGCATTCCCGAACGACCCACTGCACATTACAGTCTGACTTTACCTGAAATGTTGCATTGTTGAACTACGGAATTCAAAAACCGGCTGACACACTGCAAAGTATAGAGCCTGCCACCAGAGCAAAATTTCCTCAAATGCTTCATGCTGACATTGGTTAGGTTTGAGGAAATGATTTCCAAAATGGCAAGGAGAAATAGAAAAAGAAATAGGGGACCATGTGTGTGCACATCTCAAAGCATATGTGTGGTGTCTGATGCTTCCTCTAGGATACTAGGGCATACCGTTTCCGCTTCCCGCTTCCTATGGTACGCCCATCCTCGCTAGAGGAAGCATCTAGCACCACACACGTGTTTCGCGATGCGTACCCAATCTCTATCCTTTTTCATTTATAATTTATACCAAGTATTCGTGAAACTAGTTTCTCTCACCTAGCACATCACATGCACTAGCATAAGAGGAAACTTGTCATAGTTTGGCAGCTCTATTTTGGTGGTGTTTGCAGCTTTTGTTTGGATGTTTGGTTTGAAAAATTGTCAAAAAAGGTAGTTGACAGCAGCTAAGAGCAAGGGTCATCTTTTCCGTCACCATTTACGTAACTCGTCAGCAGATGCAGGCCGGATTTGAAATTCAAACATACGGTCCCCCCTGGGCTGGCTGACCGACGGAGGGTGTCGATGGGCCGAGCTTCGATGGTACCGAAATGGTCCTAGCGTCCGCGGAACAACTGGCGATACAGCGAACCTCGTCAAAAAAAAGGTGAAACATCTGACCCGTGCGGATCTTTCCACAAGCTTGCTCGGTGCCGAACTGCAGGAAGAACCGAAATCCCTAATTTGGAGTGTTCGATGCTGACTGAGAAAGGTTCGGTACCGAAAGAAGGTTCGATGCCTCGGTCCCGAAATGATCGGTACGGTCTTCTCGGTACTAGTGTTATCGACGATGGGCGATCTCGTCCGGCTTCTTTCGGTACCGTTAGCCGTGCTGCCACCTATTACTCGAGACAGCTGATTCGGTTCCTCGGTGCGGTCACTCAATGGTTCGGTGCCTCGCTATGATGCCATCTATTACTTACGGCGGGCGATTCGGTGCTAACAGAGACGGTTCGGTACTTCGGTCCAATCATTCGGTATCGGCGGTGGTTCGGTGCCTCGGTCCCGATACGCTCGATACAGGGATGGTCTTCTTAGGAAAAGGGTCAGCCCCGTTAGCCATGATATCACAACTTACATTAAGCCGGCTGATTCGTTGCCGACAGAACTTGTTCGGTGCCATGACCCGATCACTAGGTGCTGATAAAGAAGGTTCGATGCCTCGGTTTCGAAACATTCGGTACGGCCTTCTCGGTACTAGTGTTAACGACGATGGGCGGTCTCGTCCGGCTTCTTTCGGTACCGTTAGCCGTGCTGCCACCTATTACTCGGTACTGCTGATTCGGTGCTGACTAAGATCGGTTCGGTTCCTCGGTCCCGATCACTTGATGGTTCGGTGCCTCTCTATGGTGCCATCTATTACTTAAGCCAGCCTATTCAGTGCTAACATAGACGGTTCGGTGCCTCGGTCCCAATCACTCGGTATCGAGTGTGGTTCGGTGCCTCGGTCCCAAAACACTCGGTACCGGGATGGTCTTCTTGGGACAAGGGTCGGCACCGTTAGCCATGATATCGCAACTTACATTAAGCCGGCTGATTCAGTGCCGACAGAACTTGTTCGATGCCATGTCCCGAACACTCGGTGCTGATAAAAAGAAGGTCCGATGCCTCGGTCGCAGAACGATCGGTAAGGCCTTCTCGGTACTAGTGTTATCGACGATGGGCGGTCTCGTCCGGCTTCTTTTGGTACCGTTAGCCGTGCTGTCACCTATTACTCGAGACAGCTGATTCGGTGATGACTAAGACCGGTTCGGTTCCTCGGTCCCGATCACTTGATGGTTCGGTGCCTCTCTATGGTGCCATCTATTACTTAAGACAACCTATTCAGTGCTAACAGAGACGGTTCGGTCCTTCGGTCCCAATCACTCAGTATCGAGTGTGGTTTGGTGCCTCGGTCCCAAAACATCCGGTACCGGGATGGTCTTCTTGGGAAAAGGGTCGGCACCGTTAGCCATGATATCGCAACTTACATTAAGTCGGCTGATTCGGTGCCGACAGAACTTGTTCGGTGCCACGTCCCGATCACTCGGTGCTGATAAAAGAAGGTTCGATGCCTCGGTCCCGAAACGATCGGTACGGTCTTCTCGGTACTAGTGTTATCGACGATGGGCGGTCTCGTCCGGCTTCTTTCGGTACCGTTAGCCGTGCTGCCACCTATTACTCGAGACAGCTGATTCGGTGCTGACTGAGAACGGTTCGGTTCCTCGGTGCGGTCACTCAATGGTTCGGTGCCTCGCTATGATGCCATCTATTACTTACAGCGGGCGGTTCGGTGCTAATAGAGACGGTTCGGTACTTCGGTCCAATCATTCGGTATCGGCGGTGGTTCGGTGCCTCGGTCCCGATACTCTCGGTACCGGGATGGTCTTGTTAGGAAAAGGGTCGGCCCCGTTATCCATGATATCGCACCTTACATTAGCCGGGTGATTCGGTGTCGAGAGAGCTTGTTCGGTGCCATGTCCCGATCTCTCGATGCTGATAAACATTCGGTACGGCCTTCTCGATACTAGTGTTATCAACGATGGGCGGTCTCGTCCGGCCTTCTCGATACTAGTGTTATCGACGATGGGCAGTCTCGTCCGGCTTCTTTCGGTACCGTTAGCCGTGCTGCCACCTATTACTCGAGGCAGCTGATTCGGTGCTGACTGAGAACGGTTCGGTTCCTCAGTCCCGGTCACTCCATGGTTCGGTGCCTTGCTATGATGCCATCTATTACTTAGGGCATCCGATTCGGTGCTATCAGATACGGTTCAGTACTTTGGTCCAAATCATTCGGTATCGACGGTGGTTCGATGCCTCGGTCCCGATACGCTCGGTATCGGGATGGTCTTCTTGGGGAAAGGGTCGGCCCCGTTGGCTATGCTGTCGCCAACTACCTTAAGGCGAGTGATTCGGTGCCGACATAACTTGTTCGGTGTCGTGGCCCGATCACTCGATGCTGCTAAAGAAGGTTCGATGCCTCGGTCCCAGAACGATCGGTGCGGCCTTCTCGGTACTAGTGCTATCGACGATGGGCGATCTCGTCCGGCTTCTTTCGGTACCGTTTGCCGAGCTGCGACATATTACTCGAGACAGCGGATTCGGTACTGACTGGGAAGGTTCGGTTCCTCGGTCTAATACTTTCGGTACGGCCATGCGTGATGCGTCTTAATTCCAACATTTTGTTAGGAACCTTGGGTACGGTTAGGGTGTCAAGCCGAGCGGATTGAGTCGCATCTGTTTTCACTAATCCTTCTCTAATTTCACTAACTTTTTGGACTCCCTTTTGTCTATTTTTTGTTTTGCGGGTCGCCTATGTACGGTCTAGGTTATTTTAGAGCTATCATCTGTCATGCAACTCGGCCCGGCTGTACATCACCCGAGAGATCGTATCCTATGGTCATACTAGCCTGCAGGCGCTTATGTCTCGATAGGATCGCATACCAGCGTGGATGTGTGCACCAGATATACAGAGTAATGGTACATGACTGCAACCGGGTCTAATAGCGGCACAGTGATAAAGCATTTCCAAAAACGGCACCCTGTTCACCGGATAGCATGCTGGTCTGTCTGCATACATACGCGCGTCAAACGAAAAAACACATAGACGCCCACCTCCCTGCTCCGTATCAGCTCGCGTGCCAGTTGACTATGGAACGACAGGAGAAGCCTTGGCTTCACACAAAATGCAAAACGATTCCTCCAGGAAACACGCTTGGTCTATCCCATGACGTGGCGTGCCTCTCTGTAACTTGAGTACAGAAAAAACATGTGATGTGGCGTCGACATCTTTCTCTCCTCAAAAGCTATCTCAACCACACTGCTTCCCCACGGCTAGTGACCGTGCATACCTCCAGCTTCATGCTCCTGATTCAGAAAGTTGGAGAACCGACGACGTCCTTCCCTGATCGTGGTTGAGAACATTGGAAGGGAGCCCCGGCGGAGGTTAGTGAATCTCTATACTTCCCTATCAGGCCCATCTACTGCTAGTAACCAATCTTCAGCTTACCTGAATATAATGCTTATTGATAGTCAGTGACGGTTTAGAATATAATGCTTCATATCCTCTGATTTTCCTCTAAATATGCATTTCTGACGGGTGGAACCCTCTCTTGCCCCATGACAGAGTCATGAACGCAGTGTCACGGTTAGCCGGAGCATGGGACAGTTTTACAGAGGATGTTGCGCTTACGGTACTCGTCCGTGTCACGCCTCATCCAACAAGATCGGAGGATTCTCGGCGTGTACATGATCGGCGCCGTTCGGTGCGAACTCGCGAGTTCCGCCGGATGCTGATGGAGAGACATGGTGCTGCTCCTCTCCTTGGCATCTTCTCCAATGATGTTTCCTTGGAGCGCTTCATGCCGGTGGGAGAAGAACCGGACGTTGTCAATCGTAGGCACTTCGTCCTTCCGGTTGAAGAACCGGAGGAGCTGGTCTACCCCAACCGTTGGGAGATTCTTGGTTGCCGCCATGGCAGGACCTTGTTGTTGGGCGAGTGTCAAAGATCATTGCTGGTATGGAATCCGTTGACAAATGAGCGGACGTTTACCTATGCCCCCCAGGTTTCCGGTACGGCCATGGGACAGTGGCTTGTGCTGATGACCATGATCATGGCCATTGCCATTCCTCGCCGTGGTACATAATCTGGGTCTCTAGCGGCCGGGATGTCACCACAGCCAGGAGGTGGTGGTCGGCAAGCCAGACATGGGATTTGGCTGAAGTTGTTATCCCTGAGAGGTGTTGTCGATTTCGCCCGAGTATCATGATCGGTGTGGTGTGCTACTGGCATCTTACAAACAACTACCTTCTCGCATTTGACACCGTCACCAACAGCCTACGCAATGTCAAAGGTCCTGGGGAAGTGACTAACATGTTTCGCCGCAATGTCACTATTGTGGCTCTGGAAGGTGGTCACCTTGGCATTGCAGCTCTGAACAGCTATGACATAAGGTTGTGAAAATATGTTGTCAGTGAAGGAGGAGAATTGTCATGGAGGCTGATCAGAACTATCCCTTGGCTTTCCTTAAAACCGTTTCACTGGGACCTCATTGCCACTGAAGCGAGGCCGCAGTGCAGGATAGGGGGAGTCATAGAGGATTCAAGCGTGATCCTAGTACGCACTAGTGAGGCGCTGTATGCCATAGACTACATGAAATGCACGTCAACCAAGATGTGCAATGCCAGCTTGGGGGTGACCCTTTGCCCTTACTCAAGCTACTATATAGCGGGTACAGCCAAAAACTCTGGACCATTTTACCTAGTTCGGCCTGTAGAAATTATCATTCTATTCTTAAAATTACTGATTTTTTTGGATGCGCTTAACATTTAGGACCTGCTGGTGATGGCTTAGTCTGAGGAGGCCAGTTCCTGGGACAGAAGATAATTTGCCGCTTCGGAAGCAGACAATTAGCACCGGTTTCTTTTTTTTGGTAGTGATGGACAACCTGTGTAAAACTAAGATTGCATGCAAGCAGGCTAGGAACACTCATGTCTCTGTGAGCATTTGAAAAAAAATCATGACATGTGTTTTTACTTTGTTTATCTGATGTGCAAATGTCGCTTCCCATAAAGTTTTGATGCAGATAACATAATCTGGGCTAAACCAGAGATGATACTTGTAAGAAGGGACTAAAGATGTGGCGTTTCTGTCGCCTACTGTGAAAAGCATACTACAAACACGCTTGTTTCGAAAACGGCTGAATTTTATCGCCAACAGAAACTTGCCTATTGTAATATAAGCTTTGGAACTCCGGTCGGTTAGTTTCCAAATGGGGGATTGACCAGGGACATATGAACATTCACATGCCCATCCTAAGCAGGATTTAAAAAAAATTGTAATGGCTAAGTGGGGATCTCACTCTATAAAAAACAAAACCTGTAACGTCAATCTACTCCATCCTATACGCAGCACCGTTTTAACGTTTACTGATATATAAGTCTGCCGGACAACTTACTAATATGCGTCCTATCAGCGGTGGTATATGTGATAATCCACTAACCTCTATTTGTTTCACTGAACTGCATTGTAGGCGGCCTCGACAGAAGATGCTAAACAAAATGACATGTACCTGATACTTGCTGGGAGGATATATAAACAGAACGGCACCAGAATCGTGCCCTTGGTCAGACTGCCATTGTTTCGAGGAACACCTTAAGCTTACCTGGGGAGGGAGAAATGTAGACATATTGTAAAACACAAGGAACAGGCCTTCTAAACAGAGATAAAAATAACCCTGTAATGTTATAAACAAAACATACCGTTCAGTCCATGAAATTGTCCAGGAATGTGCAGATGTCTTTGCACAATCAGATCACCATACGTTATCTCACTGGCTTAGAAACTCTGGCTAGCATTTAACCTAGAATTCCATGGAAAAATGATCAAATGAAGCAGTTAAGAAATCTGGTACATCGGCAACATACTGACATAACAAAAAAAATCTATTGGACTGAAAACTGTGCTTACACTTTGCCGACAAAACTTAAAAACATATAAGATCCGACGGGCGAAACCAGATGCTGGCACAGTCTGTGTTACAACCATAAGAAATGTTCACATTGGCTGGAAAACACGAGACCAGGAATACATAACTGTTGCAAAAAAGAAACCAGGCCAAACAAAAAAAAGAGAATACAAAGCCCTCTGTGCTGGCTAAATAATTCACCAGCGGAAAAAATGTTATACTTCAGAACACGCTTCTCAGATTTCATTGGAACACAATATCATAGTTGGCTCTGGGCACGGCATACTACGGATTACATTGGTATCCTATATTATTGATAACCGCGCAACGGGATAGTCCGTCAAACTATCCCTGAGCCACTGAGGCCCGAGCTAAAATACCAGGCCATCACTAATACTACAATGACAATACGCATCCACATGATACTTTTGTCCTTCTTTTTGAAGGGTGAAGAAGTGAGATGCACCGACGCCTCCAAATCGACTGTCGTTTCACGGGCTTCCTTCAGGTCACGGTTGGCAGTCTCCATCTTGTTCTCCAGCTGATGGATCCTCCACTCGTAGACAGCCTTATCATCACGGATGGCGGCTTCAAGATCTCTGCGTCCTCGTAACAACAGCGTTGACAAACTCCATAAGGATATCCTCCCAGATCCAGGTGAAACACTGAAAAAAATAGACAGAGATAATCGTTATCCAGTGGCCAATAATGGAGGATTGCGCGGAATGATACTCAACAAAATGTCAGTCTTATTATAAAAAATGACTAAATGAACCCAGTAATTCCACACCTATTGCGTTTTTTCTACCCCTAACTGAACTGAACCCTCCATGCATCAAGGGTGAAGCAAACAACTTAAATTGGTGACGGCTATACGGCATGGCCTCCTGTGCATCTAAGACGTCCGAGCAAAGCATGTGATCCAATCGCACCGCGATCGTCCAGAGACGGCCACCCACGTAGCAAATTTCTTTTAACACATACATGATGCAATGAAGAACATGAAAACCATATATTAAGACAAATCTCACCGATCTGGTGTAAACCACGGGTCAGGACTATTTTTAAACTAGATCAGGTTCCAAAAAGATGCCAAACCAACCTAAGTAATTCCTTTTGGACTCCAACCCAACCTAAAACTGTGAACAGTATAAGAACCATTGTCAGATTCTTTTACACTAAGATGGTGCCAAACTAGGAGCTCGATGACATCAGTAAACACGGAATTATACATGATTGTCTGGTACTACTAGAAAGATGATTCTGATGTGAAGCATCAGAAAGAGCAACCCTTGCATCGATAACTCTGGCATAATCCATCGCTTCCGTAACTTAATTCGTGACGCCGGGTGGTTGGGTATAGTCTAACACTAATCTAAAAAAACATTGCCAGCTTGTAAGGAACCGTGTGCGGGCCGAAAGGAGACTTCACGGATATATAGCACAGAAAGAGCACTCGCTCAGTCTAAATATTGTGCAAATGACGACTTAAAGCAGGCCAAACTGTACACTAGAACAGTAATTGCCTTATATCAAGGATATACACACCGAAAAAATGCTCAGATATAATTGTGGTCCTCCGTTACCAGTTTTTCAAAGACACTATACAAACTAAGTCAGTCTAGCTGTCATATATCGACTTCATCGGGTTCGCTACCCGAAAATGATAGTCATATGAATTTAAGGAAATCGAATGCAGAAGGTAGTCATCTTGCAAAGAGGCCATATGACCACTCACCAGCGATTGACGACACTTGAAGAACCGCTTCCCTCTGGTAAACTCTTTTGTGGATGTCGGTCCGCTGCCGCCGACGACACCGATCAAGGAGGTCCGCCTACCGCATTTCGCCGAAGATGGTACGGACCGCGCTGACGAGCTGGACTCCGCACCCCCACGCAACATCCGTCGCCCCGCCCGATTTGGCAACACCCGATGACCACGACCCGCAAGCAGATGTCCGCGGCGGGCAAGATATCGGGGCACCGTGCCGCCCGATTGGCAACACACGATGTCCACGGCCCGCAACAACCCGATGTCGCCGCGGCAAGAGATCGGGGTCACCGTGCCTTTGGCTTGTAAGCACTGTGCTTGATGCTGGATTCGACCGCCAGGCTCGGATTTGCTGCTTTTTGGTTGGGGGGCGGTGGCGGGTAGGTCGGGAACGAAGGTACGGGTGAGATGGGATATGGTGAGGGAAGAAATCAACGGACGACTGGTGCGGGCACGGCGGTTGCAGGAGAAGGTGGGAGCGGCGGCGAGACCGGGGAGGCCGCCGCGGTGCTGTGGTGCGCCGGAACGAATCTGGGCTGGGGGAAATGGCGAGGAGACTGTGGTGTGGGTGGGGAGGATTCGTGACGGAGATGGGATCTCTAGAGGTGAGCCGTGACCTATATAGTGGAGTTTTGCCAACGATGCTCACCTCCGGCAACGGCTCGTGAACGAGCAGAGGCTCGTGAGCTCCCCGACCACGGAAGGCGGCCTCGCCGAGCGGTGGTGGATGTGGCAAAGGCAGAGCCGCAGTGGATAGAGCAAAAAGATTGGGGAGGAAATACCGCTTTGGGAAAACGATCGTGTGAATGGCAACTGAGAAAAAATCACTACGAACCGCACGAATCTCCAAATAGCCAACGGCGTGAGATGCTTCCTCCAGCGAGGATGGACACACTAGGAGTTTTGTATATATATATATATATATATATATATATATATATATATATATATATATCGACGCGGATTTGCTACTCACGGAAGCTAGCAGATGAGCACCGTTGGATTTAGGGATCAAATGCATGCAACCTCTAGATGGAAGTGGGGTGGAACATGGATGAGCTAACGGTGTTAGTTTGTGCATGCATGCAAGAATCTAGGGTTTGGCATGGGTTCCAAATTAACACACTGTTTTGGCTACAAAAATTTTAGCATCTAAAATGAGAACGGATTGAGAACAAGGATTAAATAAGTTAGGGTTTCTCAGCATGTTGTCCGTTAGGGTTTGCCTCACCTAAACGAAATTAGATAAGCTTTGTTTTGCATGTTGCTCGTTAGGGTTTGCCTCATGCAAACGAAATTAGACAAGTTTTGTTTTGCTAGGGCTTCATGCATGTAGTATATTAGGGTTAGGGTTTACCTCATGTTGTATATTAGGGTTTGCCTAACCAAAACAAAATTAGATAAGCTTTGTTTTGTTAGCTTCATACATGTAGTATATTACGGTTTACCGTGTAGTATATTTAGTTTAGTGTTTACCGCATATTGATCGTTAGGGTTTGCCTCATACAAATAAAATTAGATAAGGTTTGGTTTGCTAGAGCTTCATGCATGCATGCCAATTTTTCTGGTTGTGGTGAATATATGAACATAATTATTCATATACAAAACATAATTTTTTCAATCTAACAACATAAAAATATGTTGGATGCAAAATAACTATTCTGCACCCTAGATACTGAATAGTGTTTATATATATATATATATATATATATATATATATATCATATATCAATATATTAAAGGCTCGCAGGATGAACAGTGCGCGCGGATGAACAGTGCATGTTTAGTTTTCTGTCCTCTATTTTCGATCCGACCGTCCTTATCTAATCGTGTATTATTTATTGTCTAATTTTGTTCAACACTGTGTCATGTAATGTAGACGTAACGTAACTTTTCGGCAAAATAATTTTTTGCTTTAACCGATAATTTTTTACGTTTATCTTTTATAACTATTCGGCTTAAATTTATTGGCCTACCTTTTCCAGCCGTTTGATCCGACAGACTGTCCACCTCCACGCATCTACTATTTATCGTCTAATTTTGTCTATCAAATCGCATACCATATCAAGTAAATTTGGTCTATCTTTTCTGTCCGTTTGATCTAACGGTCTGCGTCCACGCATATACTATTTATTGTTTAATTTTGTCTAAACAACCGCGTGTACTATTTATTGTCTAATGTAGATGCAACGCAACTTTTCGGCAAAAATTTTATCGCTCTAACCGATAATTATTTACGTTTATCTTATGTAACTATTCCGCTTAAATTTGTTGGCCTACCTTTTCTAGCCGTTTGATCCGACCAACGGTCCGTGCCCGTGCGTTTGCTATTTATCGTTTAATTTTGTCAAATCGTATGCCATGTCAAGTAAATTTGACCTATATTTTTTTGTTTGTTTGATCCCACGGCGCCCGCGCGTGTTCTATTTGTCGTCTAATTTTGCCAAACGACTGTCATATCACGTAGACGTGACACAATTTTTTGGCTAATTTCTTTTACCCTAACTGATTTTTTTATACTATATATACTATCTCCATCCATAATTTTTATCAATTAATTTACAATATTGTTCCTTACGGACACGGCGTCACGCCGCGCCATGTTCTCTAGTCTATTTCATATACAGCGCACAAAAGAAGATACTAGCGTTTTGGAACTGTGGGATGTACAGGAGCTGTAGAGCATGTCACGGTCTCGCCTGACATTCCCACCCTGCCAGGCCGGGACATGGCAGTTGTGTTGGCTCTCTTTTGCGCAGGCGCGGCTGCACCTGGGAGAGGCGACGACGCCGACGGAGAAACCGGGCGCGGCACGCACGAAGCACGGCGTCTGGAACCGGTGGAGGCCGTACCTTGCGTTGATGCGTAGTACTAGTACAGTTGTGCTGGGTTTTTAATCTGGATGAAAATACTACTATCTGGTAAGAAATGCTGTGTGGTCTCCGCCACGAGAAAACCCTCAGGACGTGGAGGATTCAGAGGCATTACATCATCTCCATTCGTTATTCGTTAGGCGAACCTAGACCTAAATCTGAACCTTTTTGGGTCGGATGGAGTTTGATTTTTGTCTGGGAATGTCCAGTTTTCCACTCGCATATCCAGGCGAATTTCCACGTTTGACTAAATTTTAACAAATTTCGGCAAACTTTGGACGAACTTTGGGTGAATATAAGCGGTTTTGCGCGAATATGGACGAACTTTGAGCGAATATGGGTGATATGGACGAACTATGGGCGAATATGGACGATACCGACGAACTTTGAGCAATTATGCCCAAATTTTGGGCGAACTTTGGCGAATCTGGTTCATACAGACGAAATTTGGACGAATATGGTCGATACGGACTAACTTTGGACGAATATGCTCGAATTTTGGGTGAACTTTGGGCGAATCTGGTCTATATGGTGAAATTTGGGCGAATATGGTTGATACAGACCAACTTTAGGCGAATATGCCCGAATTTTGGACGAACTTGGGCGAATCTGGTATATATGGAAAACTTTTTGGGCGAAATTTAGACGAATATGAGCGATATGGACGAAATTTGGCGAATATGTCCGATATGAACGAAATTTGGACGAATATGGTCTACATGGACGAACTTTGGACGAATATGGTCTATATGGACGAACTTTGGGCGAAATTTGGATAAATAAGGGCGAATATATGCTGACTAGGCAGGTCCACTCGTCGAATTTGCTTCGTCGCGGCTTCGTGACGTATCCAGATCCTGGTTCGCCTGGCTGTGCATCAAAGCGCCAATTCGGAAAACAGGTCCTTGATATGCGACTGGCCAATTTTCGGCGTCCAGACCGAAATTCGGCGTCCGGATAGGCCTTTTAGGTAGACGAGTGGAGATGGTCTTAGCTGAATTTAATATATACAGTAACAATAAAAACTACAGTACGCTCTCGAGGAAGCTACCCGGCATTAAACAATCTCGCGGATGCGATTCTGATCCGTGATCATCTTATTTTTGTAAGCAACGCATGAGGAATCGCCACGCAAGGAGTGACTAGGCGGAGGGCACCAAATTCCCGTGGACGGTTGTAGATACCAATCAAAGAAAGAAGAAGGAGAAGCTTCTGACCAGTTCTGATCGTGCTAGCTATTCCAAATAATGAAAGGTCAAATGCCGTATATAAGGTCACGAGGCGGTACGGCAAGTTCACATCCGCGCACACGGGATACACGGCACGACATATCAGGTCCGCTCAGCTGGCCTGGGTCCCGTGAACTGTAACGCGACACGACAGGCAGGCATGGCTCTCTTTTTTTTTTGGAGCAAGGGGAAGGATCCAGAAGGTCAGAGCTGCATTAATTGGGGGGGAACAATTACAAACAAGGCCTCATACTTAAAAGGAGTTACAAACATGCCCTGGTCTTTTATAAAAAAGACCTTAAAAGAAAAAAGAAAGCTGCAATTGAGTCCTCCACCAGGGACGATGACGCACTCAGCGCCACGGCCGGCAGCACCCACGCCAGGGACAACACTTCTCGGCGAAGGCGTGACAGAGTAGCAGAGGGGCCTCCACAAAGGCATGACAGCCAAGAGGTTGAAGAAGCCACGGCTCACCCAGAACCACCGCACGAAGTGGTTATCTTTACCAAGAGTAGTGGCGACGCAAGATCGCCGTCGCTTGGAAGCTCTGCCAGTCGCAGCAACAAATCCCCGCTGGAGAGGGGAGAGGTAGATAACTTCCTTCCAGCAACCTTGTCCACCTCCTCGATGGCAGCGAAGGAGAGGAAAACAAGTAGATCGAACCTTCACCTCACTGGAACTGCAGGCCTTCAACTGCTTTCGCAAGAGATGCTGGCCACCGTCGAACTCCGAGCCGCTGCCACAAGCCGAAGGAGATAGCCAAAGAAAATAGCAACCGAAGGCGCGTGAGTATTGAGCCTTATCTAAGGGGTGAGTAGGGGTATCCACCAGAGCCGCATCCGGCTCTCGCCATGAGAGCGCCACGACCAAGGGGAGAGCCACAACATCGAGCTGGCTGCGGCCCAACAGATCTAGATCGAAGCACCTCGGGTATGCCTTATTTGGAGAGATGCAATAGCTTCTCCTGTCCACAAACACCACCGCTTTCCACCGACGTGAAGCAGTGGAGGCGCAAGGAGCGGTAAAGCTAGCCACCGAAGCCTACCGACCGACCCTCAGACACTATAACCATAACGGCAAACTCCAACAAGGACAAGACCTAAAGCTACAAGGAGCCAACCTAAACCTACTGTTGTACATTGGGGTGGGACCCTCACCCTATCTCGACGTCGACAATCGCCAGAGAGGACGGGGAAGGGGCCGAACGGCCCTACACTGGAAGGAACCACGTTGCTCCATTATTTACATGAGGAGAATGATAGGGGAAATGCATCTAACAATCTCTAATCTATGCCTCCGGTTTATTTTAGTGTTGTCAGCTTTGTCTAGATATAAATGCATCGAGTATAAATATTTAATTATATATATATAAATAAAATTAAAAACATCTATATGGACCACATGGAGTAGCAACATCAGCTTTGCATGTACGGACTGTAACATGCGTGTGACACGCCTGCAGACACACAGGGCTTTGGGAGGAAGGACGTGTTATTGTTCCAAAGCAGTTTTGGTGGGTGGATTCGGTCATTCGGGCTAAGCTGGCTCTAGAAATTAGGTACGAGAGCATTTAAAAAAAACGAAATACGGCATCGTAGTAAAGAAATTGCAAAGCGCCTAACTATAAAGAAATTGGACGTATGAGGCTATGTTGAGGGGGACGAATATTTGGGTGATCGAGCGTGCCTTTAGAAGAAAGACCCGATGATTAGATGCCTTGAAATTAGGTATGGTTCTTGACGCTGCATCAAATAATTTATTTTAGTCCTTTTATAATGGGTTTCTTAGCGCACTATCCTAGGTGTTTTGTCTACGTGGCATATTATTTAATAAAGAAAGAGAGTGTTGTTGTATTTTAGCTAAGCTACACCTTTTGTATGGTATCATAGGCAAAAAAATTGGCTTGACTAATCACACATATGCATGAGACTAAAATCATTAAATGCAACACCACTAAGAAACCCCATCTAAAATACACCCCATTATGATAGTTGTTTCTTATAGACCCACTTACACGTGATAGGACGAACACCGGGAGGGGGAGAAACAAGATCCCAGGTGTCATTGCGTTCAAGCGCAACAATCTCCTCAGCCATGGCCAGCTACCATTCAGGATGATGCTCAGCATCCCGATACGAAGTCGGCTCGGAGGCAACAGAAAGACCATACTGACTAGGAGAGTAACGGTTAAGGGCACGACGACAATGTGAAGCAGAGGGAAGCTCATCAGAGGAAGACGACTCAGGAGACGACGATGAAGAAGAAGGAATAACAGAGGAAGACTCCGGAGAACGAGGAGAACTAGACGGAGCAGAGAAGGACGGTGTCGAAGAAGAGACAGCATGGGAAGGAGATCCTGAAGAAGACACAATAGGAGTAGAAGGAGGTGTGTCAGGAAAGAAAAAAAAAATAGATATCTTCCACCGGGTAGGTACCAGCGATGGGACGATGATAGAAAGGACGCGTCTCATCAAAAGTAACATCACGAGAGATACGCATCCGACGACCAATGTGAAGGGAATATGCCCGAGAGGCAATAATAAAGTGGTTATTATCGTATTCCTTATTTATGATAAATGTTTATTTTACATGCTATAATTGTATTAATACGGAAACGTTAATACATGTGTGTTTAATAAACAAAAGGAAGTTCCTAGTTATGCCTCTCTTATAAACTAGCTCATTGATTAACAAGATGATCATAGGTTTCCTAATCATGGACATTGGATGTTGTTAATAACGAGGTCACAACATTAGTGTAATGGTGTGATGAACATTCATCCAAAGTATAGCATTACGATCAAAGTCATTGAGTTTATATTGCTATAACAACTTACGAAGTGATCCTAATCCTTAGACCATGAGATCATGTCAATCACTAACACCGGAAGAGTTTCTTGGTAACATCAAACTTCACACCGTAACAGGGTGATTATAAAGATGGATTCAGAACTAATAAAGTGTTATGTTGAGGCTCATGGATCGAGAGTGGAATTTGTTCATCCCGATGACGGATAGATATACTCTGGACCCTCTCGGTGATATCATATTGGTTAGCTTGCAAGCAAGTGATTTGATCACTAGAATGTTATATCACGGGAACGAGAAAAGACTGCATGTCAGTAACGAGATCAAACTAGGTATGGAGATATCGATGATCGAATCTCGGACATGTAATATATCGCGAAACAAAGGGATTAAGATACTAGCGTAAAAGGTTCCGACGATCACAAGAAAGTCATCGTTGAATGTGTGGGAGTCAGTATGGGTCTCCAGATCCCGCTTCTGATTATTGATCCGAGAGGGGTCTCGTCATGTCCGCATTATTCACGAACCGTAGGGTGACACACTTAAGATACACCGATATCCAATTGGAGCAAAAGTTTCATGCCGAAAAGAATAACAAGCGCAGGAATTTATTTCACTAGACACCGAAACTGTTTCTGTTGAAATTGCTGAAACTGGTTCTGCATGTGAAATGGAATACTAGCAAGGGGTTTTATGTGAATGTTTGTTAATTAAAGTAATTAACAAATTATGAATAAATAAATAAAAGAGTTTTATTTAAATGAGAGCTTGCATTAAATTTGGTGGAAATTTAATGCATGTGAGTGGATTTTTGAGTGGAGGCTTTTAAATGGGAGTGGAGGCTTTTCATTTTGAGTGGGAGCTCCACCCACATGAATGTGGAAGAGGTGGGGGCAGCCCCATGGCTGGGCGCCATGCCCCTTGGATGCCCTCCTCTCCCCTATAAAAGGCCCCCCTCTCCTCCTCTCAAGGCACACCTCCTCGTGAAGGATCTCTCTCCCCCTCTAGAATTTATCCCCCATGGTCTCGGACTAGCGAGATACATGTTCCCGGTGGCTATTCGACAAGAAAGAGTTGTGCTTCCGCTGTATCGCTGGAGCGAGGAGGCGGAGGTTGCTCGGTGCCTCGAATGTGTGTGCGAGCACGGATGCGCTGCTGTTTTGCGGCGCTAGGACTTCCTCTCGATCTTGAGATCGGCAAGAGATCGTCTACATCAACCATGAGTTTGGACTCGTTAAGCTTTGTCGGTCTTCAAGGGTATGTTCTCTACGGATATACATCCGCCCGTTGTTTGTATCTAGTAGATAGATCTTGGTACATAGTTGTTCCCATCGTAGGAAAATTTTTGTTTTCTATGCTGCGAACCCTACACAACGGGGTCCCAACAGCGATAGCCCTTATGCTCATCACTATATCCAAGGAAGACACACTCAACAGACTGAGCGGTCAGTTTGGTGCATTCGCGAGGAGCAAGGAGACCATAGCAAACACAACCAAACAAGCGAAGCATGGAGTAGTCTGGATACTGTCCAGATAGGCGCTCAAGAGGGATACCACCCTGCAGAGCAGCAGAAGGCTGAATATTGATGAGGTAAGCCGACGTAGCGACAACCTCAGCCTAGAAATGCGGCTGAAGAGAAGAAGCAATCATCATGGCACGAGTGGTCTCAAGAAGATGGCGATGCTTACGCTCAGCAACGCCATTCTAGGCATGTGCGCAAGGACAGGAGAACTGAGCAAGGGTGCCCTGCTCAGCAAGAACTCCTCGCAACATCTGAGATATATACTCACCAGCAGAATCAACACGAAACACACGAATGGGGGTAGAATATTGAGTACGGACCATGGCCGCAAAACGCTGATATATGAAGAGCACTTCACTGCGAGAGCACATAAAAAACAACCAAGTGTACCAAGAAAAATCATCGATGAATAAAATATAGTAGCGATGGCCCCCTTTTGAAGCGAAAGGAGCCGGACCCCAAACATCGGAATGAACTAAATCAAAAGGTCGCTGAGATACAGACGCGCTAGTAGGATAGGGAAGCTGAATCTGTTTACCCAACCTACAACCCTGACAATATAAAGACCCATCTCCTGAGACAGACCCCAGAAGACCACGATGAAGTAATGACGACAGGCGAACGTCACAAAGGTGACCAAGATGATGATGTCACTGCTGAAAGGAGTAGAGGCGACGAGCAGAGAAGAAGTGGCAGATGGAGTGGCAGCGGAAGGAACACGAAGCCAGTCTAACTACCAAAGTCCTGAAGAGTCACGGCTACGAGGGCCAACTCCAACCAGGGCCTATGTGCGACGGTCCTGGACAACACAAGAATCAGCATCAAGAATGACGCGACAATCAGAGTTAGTAAGCTGGCTAGCAGAGAACAGATTCATATTAAGAAGAGGGACATGAGAAATATCAGGAACAGAAAAAGAAGAAGTAGAAAGGGTGCCTCGACTAGAAACAGGAAGAGAGGTACCATCAGCCGTGAAAACACGGACAGGAGAAAGGAGAGAACGAAGAGCGGACAACAAAGACGACTCGGAGGTCATATGAAAGGAAGCTCCAGAATCTAGATACCACAGAGACGTACCTGACTATGTAGAAGGTGGTGGTCGCGCAGTGTCTGAAGAATCAGTCACAGAACCAGCGGTGCTCGTCGAAGAGAGCCTGTAGCAGCAAGCATACCGCGAAGACTCCTGATAATGTCCTGAACAGAGAGAGCAACTGCTGAAGACCCGGAAGGATCCGACTGCCCACGAGCCTGGTGCTGCTGACGTAAACTGGGATCTCGTGTATAACAGGTGGCCCAAGTGTGACCATCCCTGTTGCAGTAAGAGCAGTGACGAAGAGAACCACGGCGACCCTGACCACGAGCCTGCTGGTGTTGACTCGGACCCTGAGGCTTCTGGTGCTGACTCGGACCCTGAGGCTTCTGATGCTGAATCTGACCCTGACCGGGAGGAGTGGGTAGTATCGGTGGCGGTACAGAGGACCGCAGATGAGTCGAGGGAGCAGACGACATAGGAGGACCATGAGTAGCAAGCACAGACGAAACCGCAAGAAGACCAGCATCACGGAGACGGGTCTCCTCAGCCCGAAGCTCAGACAACACCTCAGAGAGCGGAACACGATTATTAGCATTCAGCTGAGCACGCCGAGGCTCAAACTCCTGGCGGAGCCGAGACAAAAACTCATAGATGCGGTGAAAATCCAAATCCGAGCGCACAATCTGGGGGGAGCGAGGACCTGGCCGCTGCTGGCAGGTGGTCGGGCCACTGCTCGCAAGTCTCCTGGTCGAGGCAGATGATGGGACGGGAGGAAGCAGTTCGATCGAGGTACGGGAGACAGATGACGGGGGCCAGCAGTTCGATCGAGGAAGCAGAGACGGGCCAGCAGCTCGATCAAGAAGGACCATGAGGTGGATTCCGAGAAGGACCGCGAGGCGGAGTCCTGATCGAACAGGGAGTTGCACGCGTCCACAGATCTGGATCTAGATCGGGTCAGACACACACAGATCGATCCAGATCTGAAACGGGGAAAAACGGGCGGCGACCAGCGGCGGCGACGACAAGGCCGGCGACGACAGGGACGGTGGGGCCGACGAAGTTGCGAGAAAGAGGATGGGACTACGTGGCTCTGATACCATGTTAGGAATAGGCAACTTGTATTCCTCCGGAGGCCAAAGGCCACAATATATAATACATATACAGGTGTGAATATGCAGAAAGCCCCTAACATATGAGGAAAATACAATACAATATATACATCTAACATTAATTACTTCTATAAAAACGTGCTAAGATACATTCCACTGAAAAAGGCCTTAGTGATCACACCATTGCGGTAGGTTGGTTGTCCGTCGTCTAGATAACCAAATTACAAGTATCTTTAAATTTTTTTTGGGTGACTGGTTCGTCTGAATACTAGCCATTTTTACAATTGCATTTCCCGCATCAATGTTTTTCCAGACTGTTTTGATGAAACATATTAACATGAAGTGCTCCCCACTGATTTCTATTTTACAGGACTGGAGCTATATGTCGATGTGATTTGGAAAAGACAATCCACCGGTTCCCTGGACACAACAGGAATAGGCTTTGTAGTCCATGATATACAATGTTTCTAAGCTGAAATATATTTAGGGTGCTCTTTACACCCTATTTCGGTTTTAAAAAAATGAAGTGTTCCTTCCACAATAGTAATGTGACTTCCCACGTAATGTACTTCGTTGAATACTGTGTATACTTCGCTTGTAGCATTATGTACTCCTTTCTTTTTATAGTATTGTGTACTTTGCACAAATATAGATAATATATACAAAATTGGTAAAAACGGAAGAAAACAAGAAAAACAAGAAGACACCCGGAAAGAAAAATGGTGCTCTACCGGTAGCACGTTTGAGCTCCAGAGGAGATAGCTAATTCGTGTGAAACATACATGATGCAGTTTTGGAGTTTTAGGGTGATTTACAACGACCATAGGGCTCGATACATGTTTGAGAGTGATGACCAAAAACTCGATTTTTTTTGTCTTATGGCCGTTTTTATCAGCTCTTTCCCACAATTTTTGGGTTTCAAAGAAATTTGCATGGTCCGTAAAATTCGATACATGTTTGGGAGTTCTGACCAAAAACTCGTCGTTTACGTGTTTTATGATCGTTTTCATGAGCTAATCCTATTTTGGGCTATGAGTCCACGTATAGGACAATAACTAGGCCCAACTACTAGAAGCCCATTCAGAAGGCAATGAATTACGAGGGATCATGATCATAATACATTGTTTCGTTTTTGGCTTTTTTGATGCGTCTCTGTTTGACGCCTGTTCTGTTTGTTGCCAGCCACCGAGGTATTCAATCCAGAAGACAAAAATTCAAGAATCAAGATTGTAACACCCTCAGGATCGGCCCTATGCAAGTTTCAGCGATTCCCGCCAAACCCGCATAGAAACGATTCGAAGATGCCCACCAGCCACTTTCGTGCGGGTGGAAAACGAAGTAATAACATTACACAACAGTCCTCGATGGGACCCACAGAACAGGAATATACAACAACGACTCAAAGAGTCAAGAATACAGATATACAGTATAAAGATCCAAATCACCTTGAAAACGAGACAGCGTCCGAGTACGGGCAAGAGGCAAATTGAGCTAAGAGCCCTGAAGAATAACCAATGGCGTCCATAACCCTGCCCAGGCCAAGCCGGAAGGGTAACCCTGCTAACGACGTCGATCTCAAAACCTGCTCAAACAAAAGGGGTGCCGACAAAGGGCAAAGGAAAAAGAGAGAGCGGTCAAGACTGCAGCGAGGCTAGAATTCGGCGGTCCTCGCCTACATAGGTATGGTGGACTGAAGCGGCAGCGCAACATGCACTATACAACCTATAGAGACTCGATATAACTGTCGGCTATCAGAGAGGGATAAGAAAGACCTATTCGGAACCAACCTGATACTACCACCAAACATACCCATCCTGGTATTTCCCCTCGAAACCAAACGAGGAAGTCAACCGAGGAACTCACACAGTTGGCAGTTTTATTTATTCAGTTATCGTTGCAGCAATTACTAGTCAGGTATAGATAGGCATTCTGAGATAATAAACAGTGGGCACTTTTAGTTAACCATTCCATTGTAGTTGCAACACTTACTAGTCAGATACAATTAGCATGAGATATCCCAAAAACCCAGCAGTTGTTGGTACTTTTATTTAGCCATTCCGTTGCAGTGAAGCTGATTACTAGTCATATCAGATACAAGTCAATTTATAACAGTAAACTTTAGTTATGGTTGTCTATGATCGAGAACTGTGCTCCAAGTCGTCCATAACCGCGGACACGGCTTCTCGAAAAGATTTAACCCTGCAGGGGTGCACCAAAGTATCCACACGCACCTACACCCTTGTTGTCGGGTCAGGTAGGTACAAGATCACAAAACATACACCCAACGGTATGTCGACCGGGTTTCGGACACGACGTTTCCCAGACCCAAAGCAAACACGTGGGGGCCACCCCACTAAGTCGAACCCGCAACAAAGTCGGCCGGCTCCGAGGCGGACTTAGGTTTGCGACAATGGCGGTAAACGACTGGGAACCCGAAAGTGTGACTGGGCTTGTCGATACAGCGAAAACACTCCGCATCCAAAACAGTACAGGTGCTCCTCGCACAATCTTAAATAAAGCAGTAAAGCATGGCATAAGTACAGGATAGTAATAAAGCCCCAAACTACTTGTGCCCCCCAGTACAGTACTTGGAATCAGGTACTAAATCGATGGGGGTGCCCACACACCCCACCTGTGGTTAGCGCGCTCGATCTCGGAACAGGTGTCAAGAACTCGGGGTCCTACGGGACACAGGTGGACGGTTAACAACCAAATAACATCTATTGCCCACATGTGCCTCTGCTTACCTACTTCAATTTTAGTTATTAAATAGTAATTAAAGCCATGATCATCTCCAACATTAAACATGCGGCAATACTCCAACGACTGAGGTACTTGACGACACGCAACAGCACTTGAGCAAGCGGCTACGACGCGCAAGTCCAACTATCTACCAATCAATAGGTAATAGGATGTGTCCAAGGCAATATAGGGCTGCAGGGGATATCACGGGTACGGAAACTAGAGCATCGCAACACAGATAGCAATAGATCAACAGGAGGGAATAAATACTATAAAAGTAAGATAGGTAGAAAGGGGGAGATGCTCGCCTGAAAACATTGTCGAAGGTTCATCCGAAGATCGAGTTGACACTCGCATCAACTCAACGGCCTTATCCGCGAAGAAGCAAAACACTAGAAGAAACACCGGATGCACTATTTAATACGACGACAGAAGATCGGGCATGATGCATGCATGATGTATGACATGGCAAAGGTGCGATGCAATTAGGCCAGATTAAGCGGAACCGGGGGTCCCGACAATTAAATGTATGGTTCTAGTTGTTTAGATACCCCGCAATTTAAATGTTGTATTAACATGGTAAGATAAGTTACCGGTTCGCTACACAAATTTAGATGGGATCAATATAAGACTAGAATAGCCCGCATATGGGTCCCATATTTAATTATGAGGTGAATCGGCATAATGCCCCCAAACCACATGATATGCATGCGAGATGAACAATTGAATATGCAACAATTGTATATTACATTATAAAATAGGGCTCGAGAAAGGGGGCACACATGAAGGTTTGGCGATCTTGGCTCCAGGGTTTTGGTTCGGTCTCGACGCCGGGATCGGTCTTCGGTTCCAGGAAGGAGTTCTTGGTGGTCCGGAGGTGTTCAAGGAATCGGACCTGGTCTCACCGGGATCAGCCTTCGGGTTCGGAATGGGTCTTCGGAGTAGGAGTAACTGATGTAGTCGGTCTACAACTTGTCGTGTGTTCCGGCTTCAACACGCCACCGGGGATCATAGCCATAGAGGTTAACTAACATAGATCACAGGCAGCAATCTGGACCAAAGACCAAAGGAAGATTGTGATAATCTACAAGTGTAACATTACCCTTATGAAACAAACGTGCAGAGACATAAACAAACAACCACTCGGCACGCGCACTGGGACAGAGGAGCGGTACTGCAGCCGGCGGTTGGCTGGTGCAGGGAGGCACCGAGAGGAGGCCGGGAACAGGAAGTCGACGTGGTTGCGGCGGGCTCGTAGGGGATGGCGGCGGACGGCAGCGAGGCAGAGAGATCGGGGACACGGGACCGAGCACAGAGCTTCGGGAGGCGGCCTGCCACGCCGGAGACGAGGTGGCGGCTTGGGGAGGCCATGGCGAGGACGAGGGCGAGACGCGGCCAGGGGATGCGGGCCTGCCGCGGCGAGGAGGATGGAAGACTGCGGGCGGCGCGCAGGAGGTCGCCGGGCACGGCGGCGTCGCTCGAAGGAGGAGGCCAGCGGCCGACGCGGAGGTCACGACGGCCAGGCACGCGCGGAGCTCGGGGGGGGGGGGGTCGGCGCCAGAGCTTGAGGCCGAGGGGGGTGAGCGACAGCGAGCAGGTGCAGGTCGACGACCGGGTGCAGGGGCGGAGGTCGCGGAGGCCGGAGGTCGGTGGGGTCACCGGCGACGGGGACGGCCGAGAGGACGAAGCCGGGAAGGCGGCGGAGGGAGACGCAGAGGCGACGGCGCCGGGCGTTGTTGTGGCAGAGGGGAGAAGGGAGGACGCCGGGGAGAGAGGAAGGGCGCCGGGCGCGCGTCGGCCCGAGGAGGAGGAAGTCGCGGTGAGGAAGGTGAGCAGGGGAGCGGGATGGGTGAGCGGCGCGGGGCCCGCGGTTGGTGGCGGTGGCGAACGGGAGCGTGGGACCAGGGGATGGCGGGGATCCCGAGGTGGCGGGGAGTGCGTGCGGTCGGGCGGTGCGTGCTGTGTGCGGATCAGGCGGGGTGGTGGGTGTGAGTGTGGGTGGCTCGGGTCGGTAGCAGGGTGGGGCCCGGGAAGAGAGAGAGAGGGGGAGGGATGGATGGCAGGGCGGTCGGGTGTGGGGTCAGGTGAGGGGTGGCGGCGGGGTGGAGGGATGAGGGAGGCTTAGAGGATTAGGGTTAGGGTTTCCAGGTGTGGGGTGGCTGGGTGGCCTTCGGTTGGGCCTTTTGGGCCTGGCCGTTGGCTACCTGGCCCCCACAAAATATTTAATTTTTATTTTATTTTAAAGATTTTTATGCAAGATGTTTTTAGACAAATCAAAATATCCGGGAACACCGGGGCTTGTATTTGAAATAAAGGAAGGGATATTTGTAGAAGGTAAAATATGATTTTAATGAAAATGTATTCAAATGGTAAAATATGCATGATGTCATGATGATGCGCAACACAAAACACCGTGATTTTCTAGTAGTGGTTTTGCGGGGCGCCACAAAGATCATCGAGAATTGAGAACTAATAAGGGCACAACTACCAACCAAAAATTGGAGCAAATGTCGAATAGTCTCTCTTGTTGTTAATTTGTTCGCTCGAAAGTCGAAACTAGGGGTAGTTCGCTGGTCGGGCAGCGGCCGCTAGGAGGAGGCGATCCAACACTCAGGTTTGTCCTTGACCAAACTCTCTTCCTTCCTCCATATCGTTTCCAGCCTTCGTTGGTTGCTTAATTAGTTGATTGCCTCCATATTGTACTCATGGTTGTTTATTTTGGGATTTTTGACGACTATGGGGCTTCTCTTGAACCTGCCATCAGATTGAATCCAACAATAACGTATAAGCCGATTTCTATGCTATCTATCCCTACTGCACTAGTAATATTATCAATGGTTCTTCACCAAAAGAATTTACAACTTATAGAAGAGCATAAAAAATATTAGTTACATACTAAGATAGGGAATGGTCAACTTTCCCCCTATACTGAAATCCTAGTTCCGTCCTTGACCGCCTCTGGGACTAACTCATGTATTGTGAGATGATCATGTTGTCCTGATCATAAGTATTATTAGTGTAATAAGGATACCAGCAACATCGGGAGCATATTATTGAAAGAACAAGGATTCTAAACCGACCCAAGTTTATTATATGCTACGAGATCGTTTAGTCACGTGTTGTTAGTATTATCTTTTGTCATTGTCATTTGCATAAGTCCTTACACCTTGAGAGTATAGAGTACCCTCATGATGGAAGATGTGATTTGTGTGTCATCAAACATTACCTTGAAATGGTGCCAATAACGATGATATTCGGCCATATTGGAAAGTGTATGGGAAATTGGAGTTCAAGATTGGGATGTCTCCTGATAGGGCAAAGGTGTCCGATCTTTCGATGAGATGAAGATAATCGATTTGGTGGAGTTCGGGCTTGACGATCCGACTACACGTGCGAGCACGAGCGCCAATGCAATCGCTAGGCCAATCTCCGGAAGGTTACCGATCCTGCGTGAACACGATCAGCCTGACCAGCGAGGGTCTTAATTCCTACCTGAAATCGAGAACAAGTAAGAACCAATATTGCAATCAAGATATTGCGGATTAAGATGAAAGCTTTATTGAAGAGGTGGGATCCTGAATAGGTGCGAAGTACAAGAGGCCTTCATGACGCCGAGCCTTGGGCGGTTGCTATGATGGCTAACTTAATGTCTAAACAAAATCCGAGTCTAAAGGGACGGCTATGGGGAGTATTTAAGGGCGAAAAGGTGGGGTTTCGGCCAGCCATGGAAGTGGTGGCCGAATCCAACCCTAGAAGTTCTTTTCCCCTCAAATACGGACTCTAAAAAGTGGCTAATTAAAATCCTGCGAAAATTACATGGGCCTGGCCCAAAATAAAGGTGTCGCAGCACCATATTAATGCTAAGGACGAATTCGTAAAGTATTGATCTTGAATATTTCGTCCAAGCCTTCTTTCTTCATTATGGTGGCCTCAAAGTTCTAAAATCTTCATCCGTGGCCTTCTCTTGGATCATCACATGCTTGCTGCCATCTCCATGCATGGCCATGCTCCAATGCTTGTCCCTCTCATCCATGCTTGGTCCATCATTCCTAAGAGTAAGAAATATATCTGATTTAGGCAGCATCATATTCTCATGTATGTGAGGAATAGTTCCAAGAAACAAAAGTACCTGATAGTTAAGTTGTTTGGCACGAGATCTTGTGATGGGTCCTTGTATGTGTGTTGCTGTAGGTACAACGGTTGTATCAATAGTAGGGATGTCCACATCATGCTCTCCTTCTTGAATTGAAGTCGTCCTCGACGCAATCTCATCTTCCTCACCAAAGTAAGGCTTCAAATCTGCAATGTTAAACGTAGGACTAACCGTACCAAAGTCTGCAGACAACTCAAGTTTATATGCATTATCATTTATTTTCTCTAACACCTTAAAGGGACCAGAAGCACGTGGCATTAACTTAGACTTGCGTAAATCAGGAAAACGATCCTTACGCAAATGTAACCAAACAAGATCGCCAACATCAAACACAACATGCTTTCTCCCTTTATCCCCAGCAAGTTTATACTTAGCATTCATGTGTTCAATGTTATCTTTAGTAGTCTTATGCAATTGTAATATCATTTCAGCGCGTTGTGTAGCATCCAAATTATGTTACACCGAAGAAGGTAAAGGCAATAAATCAATAGGTGCACGAGGAACAAAACCATACACAATCTCAAATGGGCACATTTTTGTGGTAGAATGCAGCGAACGATTATAAGCAAATTCTATATGAGGTAAACACTCTTCCCACAATTTTAAGTTCTTCTTTAAAACAGCCCGCAACATAGTAGACAAAGTTCTATTTACTACTTCAGTTTGTCCATCAGTTTGGGGATGACATGTAGTACTAAACAGCAATTTAGTCCCCAACTTAGCCCATAAACATCTCCAAAAGTGGCTAAGAAATTTAGTATCACGATCAGAAACAATAGTATTTGGCACACCATGCAAACGAACAATTTCACGAAAGAACAAATCAGCAATATAAAGATCATCCGTTTTATGACAAGGAATAAAGTGTGCCATCTTGGAAAATCGATCCACAACAACAAAAATACTATCCCTCCCCTTCTGTGTTCTTGGTAATCCCAAAACAAAGTCCATAGAAATATCCTCCCAAGGAACACTAGGAACAGGAAGAGGCATATATAAACCATGTGGATTAAGGCGAGACTTAGCTTTTTGACAAGTAGTGCAGCGTGCCACAAATCTCTCAACGTCTCGACGCATATGTGGCCAAAAGAAGTGTGCAGCAAGAACATCCTCCGTCTTCTTGACACCAAAGTGTCCCATCAAACCTCCTCCATGCGCCTCCTGTAACAACAAAAGACGAACAGAGCTATCTGGAATGCATAGTTTGTTAGCACGGAACACAAATCCATCATTGAAGACGAACTTGTTCCAAGTTCTACCATCTCTACAATTCTGCAACACATCTTTAAAATCAGGATCATGCACATATTGTTCCTTAATAGTTTCCAATCCAAATATTTTGAAGTCAAGTTGAGATAACAAAGCATAACGGCGCGACAAAGCATCAGCAATAATATTATCTTTACCCTTTTTGTGTTTGATAACATAAGGAAAAGACTCAATAAATGCAACCCACTTTGCATGACGACGATTCAACTTAGCTTGACTACGAATATGCTTCAAAGATTCATGATCAGAATGTATAACAAATTCTTTAGGCCATAGATAATGTTGCCAAGTTTCTAATGTCCGAACCAATGCATATAATTTTTTATCATAAGTAGAATAGTTCAGACTAGCCCCACTCAATTTTTCACTAAAATATGCAACAGGTTTTCCATCTTGTAATAACACCCCTCCCAAACCAATTCCGCTAGCATCACATTCAAGCTCAAAAGTCTTAGTAAAATCAGGAAGTTGGAGTAAGGGAGCATGTGTTAACTTATCTTTCAATATAACGAAGGCCTGTTGTTGTGCATCGCCCCAAACAAAGGGCACATCCTTCTTGGTAAGCTCATTCAGCGGCGCGGCAATTGATCCAAAGTCTTTGACAAAGCGCCTATAAAAACCAGCGAGGCCAAGAAAACTCCTCACTTGTGTGACCGTCTTGGGCTGCGGCCAATTCTCAATAGCTTCAATCTTGGCTGGATCCACTTCAATACCCTGTGATGTAACAACATAGCCAAGAAACGCAACTCGATTGGTGCAAAAGGTGCACTTCTCAAGGTTACCAAACAAACGTGCAGCACGTAAAGCATTGAAAACAGCACGTAAATGGTCCAAATGTTCCTCTAAAGATTTGCTATAAATCAGAATATCATCAAAGTAGACTACCACAAAACGTCCAATGAAAGCACGTAAAACTTCGTTCATTAATCTCATGAAAGTGCTAGGTGCATCAGTTAAACCAAACCTCATTACTAACCACTCATATAAACCGAACTTAGTTTTAAATGCTGTTTTCCATTCATCGCCTAATTTCATACGAATCTGGTGGTAACCACTACGCAAATCAACTTTAGAAAACATGGTAGAGCCACTCAATTCATCAAGCATGTCATCTAAACGAGGAATATGATGACGATATCGAATAGTAATATTATTGATAGGTCTACAATCAGTACACATGCGCGAAGAACCATCTTTCTTAGGTACCAAAATAATAGGAACAACACAGGGGCTAAGGGACTCACGAATATGATCTCTGTCGAGTAGTTCCTGAATTTGGCGTTGTATCTCCTTTGTCTCCTCTGGATTGGTTCTATATGGCGCGCGGTTGGGCAACGTGGCACAAGGAATTAGATCAATTTGGTGCTCAATTCCTCTAATAGGAGGTAGTCCTGGTGGCAGCTCAGCGGGAAAGACGTCCTCATATTCCTGCAAAAGGTTAGCAATAGCGGGTGGCAAAGAAGGAGACATATCCTCAAATGAAAACAAAACTTCTTTGCAGACAATTGCATAACATTGAGTAGTGTTCACATCTAGTTCAGCAATATCAATTTTATTTGCAAGCATACATGGACTCTTCAAACGAATTTCAGTAGCATGTGTAGAATCAGATTTAGTGTTCTTTGGTGGTATAAAATCTAAGAACAATCTGATTCTCACTTTTATTTTTCTCCTCAGTTTTAGCTCTACTAGCTCTAGCAAGATCATCTTTTAAAATCTGTTCGGGAGTCATAGGTTTTAGACCAATTTTCTTTCCATTATGCATAAGAGAATAGTGATTAGTTTTGCCATTATGAACAGATTCTCTATCAAATTGCCATGGTCTACCAAGTAACAAAGAACAAGCTTGCATAGGTACAACATCACAATCAACAAAATCAGAATATGTACCAATAGTAAAATACACGCGTACCGTTCTTGTTACCTTGATCTTGCGAGAACTTTCAAACCATTGGATGTAATATGAATGTGGGCGTTGTCTTGTTGGAAGCGCAAGCTTCTCTACCATGTCAACACTGGCCAGATTATTACAACTCCCTCCATCAATGATGATCCAGATAGTTTTTCCTTGACAACACCACGCGTTTGGAACAGGTTGTGGCGTTGATCTTGCTCAGATTTGCTCAATTGCACACTCAACACACGTTGTGTAATTAAGCTCTTGTAATGATCAGCAGCTTCAGCTCCCATTACCTCTTCATCAATATCAGAATTGTCTCCATCTCGAGCAGAAATAAGGGCTAGTGTATCTTCATCAAAGTCACTCGCTGAATCGTATTGACCATCTTCCCGCACCATCATCACACGTTGTGTTGTGCACTGTCTCTCAATATGACCAAAACCCCAGCACTTGCGGCATTGTATATCCTTTGTCTTACCCGTGGAAGCCATAGAAGATGCACTACGAGCAGGAGCATTGGATGATGGTGGAGGAGCAGCTGGAAATCTTGTGGTGGCCTTTGATATGGTAGTAGCTGGTGGCGAATCACGAGGAGGCGCTGATTGTCGGGATGTCCAAGTGGATGTACGACCTGCAGAATTATTAGTCCTCCTCCATGGTGGTTGGCGATCCTGCACTTCACGTTCAGCTTTGCAAGCAAGATGAAACAAACGAGTGATAGAATTATATTCCTTATAATCTAATATGTGCTGAATGTCCTTGTTTAATCCATCAAAGAAACGTGCAAGCATTTGTTCATTAGATTCAACAAGACCACACCTAACCATCCCCGTTTGCAATTCCTGATAATACTCTTCTACCGAATTTTTCCCTTGCTCTAATCGTGTCAGATTCTTTAGTAAATCACGTTGATAAGTGGGAGGTACAAACCGAACACGCATAGCAGTTTTTAAAGCAGTCCAAGTACTAGGAATAGTAGTAGGATTTAAACGACAATACTCAGACCACCAAAGGGAAGCAAATTTAGTAAATTCACATGTAGCAGCACTAACACGCATATTTTCAGGATATTTTAAGCATGCAAAACGTTGTTCTACTTCCATCTCCCATGTAAGATATGCATCAGGATTATATTTACCCTTAAAAGATGGAATATTTAATTTAAGCTTTGCAACATGATCATCATCACGCACGTCGGGCGAAGCGTTCGCGGTAGTAATGTCGGGACGGCCAGCAGTACTGTGGAGGTTGTACGACCTCCTCGTCAAACAAATTGCCGTCAAATCGTCATCCCCAATAATACCATGATGTCCCATGACGTCTGCCGAGTCGTCGCAATGCAGTATCCGCTTTGAGGTCGCGGCGGCAGCTGAACCAGCAGTCCGACCCGTGATCGGGATGCGCCATGCGCGAGGTGCGGGTGCGGGTGCGGGCAATCTGTTCAACAGCTCCTTGAACCGAGCGTCAAGCTTGGCGTTGAAGGATTTCTCGAGTCCATCGATCTTGTCCACGGCGTTGGTGAGCTTGGCGTCAAACTCCCCTAGGCGTGTATCCACGTCTTCAGCGCAACTGACCAAGAGCTCGGAGAAGTGGGCATGGAGTTCTTCGTTCGTCATTGTTGCAGGGTGCCGTGAAGTATCTGCCATGGTTAGTCCTTAAAAAGCACAGGTATATACTACAGGAATATGGTGAAAGTCACGCGTAATCCGTCAAGCAATATACAAAGCTCTTACAAGTTCTTACCAAACAGTAGGAAAAGGCGACGTGCAACCGCGAGGATCAGTGGGTCCAGAGATTGAACGAAGCGATTACCAAGAGTCGAAACACCGCATGTGGAGAGTATCTGTGGAGCTCTGGGAAGGCTTAGCAAAGGGGGTTAGCAATTATCAAAACAGCAATGCAAAAGTTGAAAGAATGCTCAACGACGGTACTGTGCTGGTCCTAGGCTAGACCGTACTAGAGACGCGAGCCTAGATCACCAACGATGTCACGACGCGACACAACAAGCAATGTATGATAATATGGCACCCTGAAAAGCGAACCGAGAGGTGGAAAATCACTATGATGGCGAGTGTCTAGAACTGATCTACGGAGTCTAAAAAGAGGTTAGCACCCAATTTTTTTTTTGAAATTTTTTTATTTTGCTCCGGAAAGTGCGCAGGCGCCAAAAAAATATCGCTATAACGGCCGATGGAGAAAAGTGATCCCCGGGGCCGAAAACTAGTATAGCCAGAAATTTTTTTCGGAGGCGGTTCCAGACTTTTTTTTTTTTGCTCTCCTTCTGGACTTACGACCGGACTCTTAGCTCGACACGGACTTTAGCTCGACACGGAAACAACAAAGAAGGAAAGTAAAAAGAAATAACTAGGAAACAGTAACTCTACTCGGACTCGTACCGCGACAGGAAAACGGATCGAATCTGTGTCGCGGTAGGAAGGCGATGGCGGAGTATGAGGGTTTATGGTGGCGGAATATGGTGGTGGAATATGGTGGCGGAATATGGTGGAATATGATGGCGGAGTATGAGGGTTTATGGTGGCGGAATATGGTGGCGGAATATGGTGGTGGAATATGGTGGCGGAATATGGTGGTGGAATATGGTGGCGGTGATCGGCGAGTGTGGCGGTGACTACTATGATCAGAACTCGAAACTCTAAGGGACGAGACACTAAAACCAGCAACTCGACGCGACGATGTAGACACAAATTCAACAATGCAAAACTAAAAAGATAATGCGAGGCGTAGATTGGTTATGTGATGGATCTAAACTCTAACTGTGTTTTTGGCTTTTTCGTGGGTTATAGGTAAAACAGATCTAATCTACGAAAACAGTAAAATCTCACCGAGCAACCTGAAATCTGATACCACTTGATAGGGCAAAGGTGTCCGATCTTTCGATGAGATGAAGATAATCGATTTGGTGGAGTTCGGGCTTGACGATCCGACTACACGTGCGAGCACGAGCGCCAATGCAATCGCTAGGCCAATCTCCTGGAGGTTACCGATCCTGCGTGAACACGATCAGCCTGACCAGCGAGGGTCTTAATTCCTACCTGAAATCGAGAACAAGTAAGAACCAATATTGCAATCAAGATATTGCGGATTAAGATGAAAGCTTTATTGAAGAGGTGGGATCCTGAATAGGTGCGAAGTACAAGAGGCCTCTGCGACGCTCGAGCCTTGGCGAAGTTGCTATGATGGCTAACTTAATGTCTAAACAAAATCCGAGTCTAAAGGGACGGCTATGGGGAGTATTTAAGGGCGAAAAGGTGGGGTTTCGGCCAGCCATGGAAGTGGTGGCCGAATCCAACCCTAGAAGTCCTTTTCCCCTCAAATACGGACTCTAAAAAGTGGCTAATTAAAATCCTGCGAAAATTACATGGGCCTGGCCCAAAATAAAGGTGTCGCAGCACCATATTAATGCTAAGGACGAATTCGTAAAGTATTGATCTTGAATATTTCGTCCAAGCCTTCTTTCTTCATTATGGTGGCCTCAAAGTTCTGAAATCTTCATCCGTGGCCTTCTCTTGGATCATCACATGCTTGCTGCCATCTCCATGCATGGCCATGCTCCAATGCTTGTCCCTCTCATCCATGCTTGGTCCATCATTCCTAAGAGTAAGAAATATATCTGATTTAGGCAGCATCATATTCTCATGTATGTGAGGAATAGTTCCAAGAAACGAAAGTACCTGATAGTTAAGTTGTTTGGCACGAGATCTTGTGATGGGTCCTTGTATGTGTGTTGCTGTAGGTATAACGGTTGTATCAATAGTAGGGATGTCCACATCATCTCCTCCTGACGAAGTAGATAACCTCTCTGTATCACAATATCATCTATAGGTCTACGTAGACATTTCGCGGTTTCAATCGCAAGGATATCAAAATGCACAATGATTAAATATAATGAACCAAATTGAGGATAGTGGGTATAGTGATCAAGGAGTTGAATCATGAGTGAAAGAACATGTGGACCCCCATGTGTGGTTTTGGTAATTAATGACAATCTTTATGGACTAATGTGTGTATTAAGTCGCACTTATAGGAATTGTCCTTTGGTAGTGCTTGGAGCATGTGTTGGCTTCAAGGTCAATTAAATGAGGAGAAGATGTGTTGTGCAAGCTCAAAATGTGCCATCTATAAATGATCTCATGTTTGGTGCTTGCCATCCTCGGTGATCATGGATCGATGATGAGGAATCAAGAAAGGTGTCCATCTTGAGAAGGACAAGATCGTCTACATCGAGCTCAAGTGGATTGCTCAAGGCAAAGGTATAATATTGATACGTTTTCCCTTTTGCCGGTCTCATTTTTGTTGGGAGACCGGGTTTAGGATAGATAACCGTACTATCAAGTGGGGCTCTCGCATGAGTAACTCGGTCACATCGCCGGGAGAGCTCAAACCTTTGCATACTTGCATCATCATATTTTGTTGTTATTTGGTATTTTCCATGTGAGGATATAGAGCTTATGGTAATCTCCATAACAAGCTCTACTTCATCAAAAACGAATCTCCTTTTTATATCTTATTGCGTTTTGATCTTGGAGGTTTTACCGGTTTGTATTTTAGAGATAGGTAAAACTTCCATTATTTGGTTATTACTCATGTGAGAATTTAGAGCTTGTGTTAATCTCCATGACAAGCTCTAGTTAATCTAAAACGGATTTCATATGCATTTTCTATTATGTTTTCGATGTTGGAGGTTTTATCGGTTCGTCCTTTTGAGAGAGGTTAAACCTTTCTTCATTTGGATCTATCCTCCCTTGCTGTACTATGATGTTTCTTTGCATAATCTTGTAGACTTCTTGTCCTCTTCGAAACGAGCCCAAGATCATCAAAATCGGAGTCCGGATGCAAAAGTTATGGCCGTTTTCGTTTAGGGATGAACGGTAGTACCGGACCAGGGTCCGGTAGTACCGGAGGTCCGGTAGTACCGCCCCTTAGTACCGGGTGGTACTGAATAGGATGCGTTTGGCGACCTGGGATCCCCAAGGAATGTCCGGTTGTACCGGGAAAAAGTCTGGTAGTACCGGGATTCACGTTTTTTTGGCTTCAACGGTTGGATTTTGGGAGGACCTATTTAAGGGGCCTTTTTCCCCAATGGTTCCTAAACTATTCTTGCAAGTTTTCCCCTCCATTGTTGACCTTCTTGAGCTTGCTTACCCTCAATCCCTCCTATGGTTCTTGCATATTCTTGAGGGATTTGAAAGAGGAGATCTAGATCTACAATCCCACCAATCAATATCTTCTCTAAGTGAGGAGAACATCTTGGGATCTAGATCTTGGAGTCTTTTATAGATTTCCTCCATTGTTCTTCCTCTCTTATCTCCCCATAAGCTTTTGTAGCTTTGGTGGAATTTGGGAGAAAAGGATTTGAGCACTTCTTGTGTTCTTGCCATTGCATTTGATGCATCGTTTTGAGTTCTCCTCAGAGGATTTGGTGAGTGAAAGTTGAGAAGCTTTTTACTCTTAGGTTCTTGGAACCCTAGACGGTTTGTTGGTGTTGCAGGTTGTGGCCTTGGTGACGTTTGTTGGGAGCCTCCAATTAAGTTTTGGAGAAGTGCCCCAACCTTGTGAGAGGTTCCGATTTGCCACCGACAAGTGCACCGATAGTGGAAGTGTGGATCGATCCCGTTGGGGTGAGATTCACCGGAGAATATGAGAGGCCTTTTGTGGAGTAGGTGGTTAGATACCACCCCCTCTCCAAACGAGATGTACTCCATGTTGGTAGGAACTCAGTAAAATATCGCCGTCCCCGCGTGCCTCGGTTATCTCTATTCCCGAGCTCTTACTTATGCACTTTACTTTGTGATAGCCTTCGTGCTTGAAGTATATATCTTGCTATCATATAGTTGTTTGTCTTGCTTAGCATAAGTTATTGGTGCACATAGGTGAACCCTAGATTGTCCTAGGTTTTGTGCTTAACAAAATAAATGCTAGTTTAATTCCGTCTTTGTTGAGCCACTCTCGAAAAAGTTTTAATTGCCTATTCACCACCCTCTAGGCGACATCTGTATCCTTTCAATGAGGATACCAAAGTCTTGCCTCTCTCCCTATCGCGGAGTTCTCCAATATAAGCTGAAAGGCTATAAGACTCATACGACGAGGGGAGGGAGCCAGTGAGCAAAAATAGGCATCATAGTGGGCGATGAATAGAAATTGCCACATAATCATGAGGTGGCAAGGGATGTAATGAGTTGGAGATTGGATGGTGTCGGTCGATTGAGACTTCACAATTTCTCAGCCTTCGACGCATCATTTTTTAAGTCGCTCACATTCTTTCATGTTGTGTGGTGCTATTTCTATCCATGCATCAATAATTTAACACCCAATGACGTTATGACGAACCACATAGGATGCATCCAACATGGTACATTCTATGTTCTAGCGTGCATGGTATCTACCATGTACCATCCATCCCGTTCGAGATTAGAAAACGAGCAAAGCTTATTTCTATTGTATATTTTTCATTTCATTATGCGGAGCCCTAAATATAGTGACATCTCCTAACACCTTTATGATGGACATGCATCATTTGTCCTCTCTCTCACCCATGCTTTTCATAAAATCTTAAATTTTGTTTATATCCACTACGGGAAAAATTGTCGCTACCGTCGCTGCCCTTCTTTGCCGTGTACCAACAGGACCGGAACATGGCAAAACAATTCTTTGCCGTGTGGCTCCTAGTAAACACATGATAAAGAGAAGCAACATGGCAGCATTCAGGAAAAACACACGGCAAAGAAAGAAACACGACAATAAGCAAAGATGGAAACACGACAAAGAAAATAGATACGTCAAAGTCTAGTAGGACACACGACAAAGGATTTATCATGACAAAGAGGTGGACCCGTGGCACCTCCCGACGAGGGGCTGACGGCTAGAGACGACGAAAGCTTTGCCATGTGCCCTCGCCATCAGGTACACGGCAAGACACACAACAAAGCATTTGCCGTGTATTCGTGCAAGACACATGGCAAAGCCTTTGCCGTGTCTATTGCGCTTGACACACGACAAAGGGCTTTTGCCGTCGTGATCACTTCCGTGTGGCTTTTGTCGTGTGTATACACACGGCAAAGCCGCTGCCATGTTCCGGAGCCTCTTTGCCGTGTGTGTGGATGCCCACACGGCAAAGGGCCATTGTGCGGTAGTGATTTTATCTTTTGAATCAAGTGTCCGATTTATATTCTAATTGCGTATTTATGTACCAACCGACGAGGACTTTGAAACAAGACCAGTTTTGAATATATTCTGATAACTTTTATTTGTTTTTTGACATAGAATGAAATTTAGTGAAGCTCTTCGTATACAAGCTGAATAAAATTTTTCGGAAAACCCCAATGGATTTGTAGAAATAAAACATTGTCACGAGGTATCATTAAGTTTGATAAAACCAAGTTTGAAACTCATTGAAACAAATTATTTCAAAAAACATTTGTCATGAGGTATCATAAAGTTTTTCAAAGTTTTAGAAGACAATTTTTAAATATTGTTAAAATATATTCAATATTGGTCTTGTTATGAATCTCTCTTCACAAGGAACCTAAATATTCAAACAATTTTTAAATTAGACTTCTATTTTAGGAGCTATAAAGGTTTTAAGTTTGGTAACTACTTTCACAACCTATGAACTGACACAAGTTGGCGAAAAGTAAAAGGAGAGAGAAAGTGGAGCATGCTAGAATTGCGTCTCTCCTCCTATCTTCCACATTTTGGAAACATGCCAATAGTTTACAAACAGAGATCAAGATTGTTAAGAGTACAAAAGTTGCAGTTTCCAAGTCATTCACAGCATCATCAAGACAGCAAAGGCAGCACCTACGGTAACCCACACGGACACCATCCTGCCGAGGCACCTCCCCGCCGTCGTGCCGGACAGGGGCTCGTAGTACGACGGCGGTACCTGCGGGAGGCCACGGCCGTGCGCGACGGTGATGTCGAACCGCATCCCCCTCCGGCAGTGCTCCCCTTCGCCGGCGTCGGAAAAGAAGTAGTTGGCGCCCTCCGCCGCTAGCATCACCGTCAGGAACGCCTCCTCCGCCTTCCACCCGCCACCTACGCCGTCACGGTCGTCGCTGCCGCAGAGCTTGTATATAGTCGCGTTGGTCGTGTGCACGACCGTGTTGTCGGTGCGGGTCTTGAAACCTGTACACACGCACAATGAGCTGGTTACTAGAGTACTACGGAAGAAAATGAATCCAGAAATTAGCCAGTAGCAGGATAAAGTTACATACTGAGGTAGTCGCCGAGGTAGAAGGTACGGTTGGCCGCCCAGACCGAGTAGTTGGCCGCTGAGGCGTTCGCTTTGCCGTCAAAGAACCACCCGGCGCTGTCGCCGACGGTGTGGTTCGCGCCGAACGGCGGCAGGGCCGTGCTGTTTCTTCCCCGGCTCGCCGTCGCATTGCCAGCAGCTGAGGCGGCATCTAGGAGCAACGCTGCTGCCATGGATGCCACCACCACGAGATTGATCAAGACACGCATTTTGGGAGAAATTAAGTTGCCAGTGCTTAGAAAGCTGCTACTACTACTACGGCAGTGTACTTAAACCGGACTTCTAATGTCAATGGTCACTGATGTAGCGTCTTGATTACTGCTCCCTCCGTTTCAAAATATAAGATATTTTATGTTTATAAAAAAAAAAATCTAGACTTCTTTTAGTGTGTAGATTCATCCTAAAATTGAGTGAACCTAATATTAAAACAAGTCTAAATTCATTTTCTTCACAAATCTAAAACATCTTATATTTTAAAACGAAAAAATTATTATATTTTGATATCGACAGTGCATGCTGCCGCACACAGACCCAGATGGAGGCGGCGCCGTCCTCGGAATACTCTGCTGCAGCCACCTGGGCCTGGCCACCTGGGTATCTGGTATTTGTCATTCTATAGCATGCATGGCCGGTGATGAGATCGATGGAAAATAGTTAAACAAAAGATGTGAGTGTTTGACTGAATTGCCTAAAAGGCAACGGGTACAAATCTTCATTCCACTGTCAGTTACGATTATTAATCAATCAACATCAGTATGTTGTTAAAAGACATCTCCGGTGTGCCGATCCAAACGAACCGAGTTCGTTCGAATTGTGTCCGCACTGACAGTGGTGTGATCTAAACATACCGAGTGTGATGAACCATCAGTCCGCGATGCGCCATTCTCAAACCAAATTTGGGTTCGGAATTCGGTCAAGCGGACAGCACCTGCGGCCACCCGAGTCCCCCTCTTGTCTTTCCGAATCCTCCCGCTAGTGGCATACAAACCAGTCCGCACCCGAATCGACCCCCTCCCTCTCCGTTGCAACACCACCAAGTCGTCGCCGTGTGCACCATCCCTCGCCGTTGTCGGAGCCACCCACATCGGTCGTTGCTTGACTACATTGTTGTATGCACTTGCCGTCGTCGGAGGGGCTCGTGCACTGCAGCCGTCCCTGTCGTTATCGCGTGTCTTCATCCTGGTTGCCAGCGTCACTTCAGTCCACGCCGTTACCAGGGTGGTTGGCTTTTGCGGTTGTTTTTCGAGAGCCTACCAGGCTAGGTCGACTTTACATGCCATATGCTCAGACCTCACCAACCGCGGTACCCCAAACCCTTTCGGCCAATTACGTGGCCAAATGTGAGGTACGAACTCATCCTCTATTTTGTACAAGCCGAATAATGCCGACATATACATTGATATAGTGAATATTATATGACCATTTTCTTATGTTGTACATAGATGGACAATAGCTCGATCGAGTTTTTCCACAATCATGCCATCAATACATCGTCGAACGACGAGTCTGAGGCTCGTTGGACGGTGATACCGACATTTTGATGGCCACGACAATCTTCATCCATGAGCATAGCAAGAGGCAGCTGCCAAAGTTCACGGGATCGACGAGGCCACACAAGGCCAATTTGAAGCGTGATATGGAAGGTGGCTATGCCCCACTCTACAACGACCACATCCAACCTACTTATCCACTATATATGAAGTAGATATTATAATGTTGCTTTCGTATGTCAATAAAGTCATTGTTGAGTATTCTTGATGCCATGAGGGACCATGATCTGTACTTTTATCACAAAAATGGTGTCACCGGTAAGATTGAATTCTCTTCTTGCAAAAACATTTCATAGCTATTCACATGCTTGCACATGGAGTTGATGATAATCACGTTGATGAGTACATACGCATGAACAATAGCACATGCCTTGACTCGATGTATAAGTTATGCAAAGTAGTGGTTTCGATGTTTGGCGAATTTTACCCGAGAGAGCCAAATGCCGCCGACAGTACCTGGCTATTGTCATTCAACAAGTCAAGGGGGTTTCTGGCATGCTTGGAAGCATGGATTGCATGCATTAGAAGTGGAAGAACTGTTAGTTTCCTTGGTAGGGACAATATAGAGGGCATGTGGATGGGTGTTCATCACAAGATTTGGCACTCTTTATTCGGCATCATATGTTCTAACAATGACATTAGCATGCTCCACCGCTCTCCGATATTCTCTAGTCTTGTGGAAGACAATGCTCTAGAGGTTTCACTATGAGAACAATGACCATGCATACAACAAGGGGTACTATCTAGATGATGGCGTCTATCCTGAGTGGTCAACATTTGTTTAAACAATCCTTAAGTATGAATAGATAAATATAAGAGGTTTGCGAAAGAACAAGACGTTTGTAGGAAAGATGTGAAGCAGGCATTTGGTATGCTCCAATCTTGATGGGCTATTTTTCGGCACCCTGCTATAACATGGAGCTATGGGACCATGTGGGAGATGATGAATTCTTGTGTGACCATGCACAAAATTATCGTTGAGGATAAGTGTGATCATAGGGTGTTTAACCAAGGGTGGAAATTTCAGGGTGAATTGCTTGAGCCAGCGCCTAGGCCAACATACTTTGCACAGTTCTTCTATGTGTATCATGAGATCCGATTTGATTGAGCATATGTGGGATCACATAGGAAATAACTAGTAATCTTCTCTCATTTTATTTGTTATGATTTTCTTATGAACTATTTTGATTGTAAACCATTATTGTTTTCTATTCGAAATGATTAAATTGGGAGAAATGGAAAAAGGGACAAAAAGCGGTAGCACATACCAAATGAGGAGGAAGGACAAGTCCCCGCTCTACAACATGGTCTCACTCTAGCAACAATGTTGATGTTGGTGGAAAGAAGCCAAACACCTCTCCTCCGAAGAGCCATGCTACCTTCTATGATTCATATTCATTCCTTATATTTGTATGATCATCTGAGCTACCGGCTTGTCAGCATTATACCATGTTGTTATGATGCCTCTAAATGCACCAAAAGATGAGTGTGATCGCTATCGGCATTAGGATAATGATGCGATGGGCATAGAAAATACAAGCATAACATTTGATCGTGTCACTTAGTTTGATTGCTATCGCTTTCGCATATGTCAAGTACCATTACCTTAGACCATGATATTGTGTTACTCCCTAGTACCAGAGGAATACCTTGTGGACATCAAATGTTACTTCGTCATTGGGTGACTATAAAGGTAGCTTTGAGATATCTATGATGATGCTTGTTGGGTTGCATGAATTAAGACTGGGATTTTCCCTCCACATGACGAAGGGATATCTCTGGGCCCTCTCGATAATGTAAGATCCTAAAGCTTGCAAGCCTGTGAATAATATGTTTAGTTACTGTGGATCTTATATTATGAAAGAAGTAGAGACAACCCACAGATGACGAGATTGAACTAGGTATGCTGATACCTACTATCGAATCTTGGGCAAGTAATATATCGTGAGACAAAGGGAAATGGATACCTAATTAATTGAATCCTCAACGTCGTGGTTCAACCGATAATGAACTTCGATGAATGTGTGGGAACTGCTGACTGCAAGTGCACATATCAATTGTAGCTAGTTTCAAAAGTAAGAGTATATAACCACATAGAGCTATTGGTATAGGTCTTTATGCCCCTCATTACTATTAACTAGAGAGTACTTGTAAGTTATAACTAATTTCAAGTAATAGTGTATAAAGGGTGTTGGTGTTTGAAATCAAAAGTAAACAACAACAAAATAAATTACTAAAGTAAACAAGAATAAGCGAGCGTGGTTGTGGTGGAGACAATATGGTTAAGGAGTTCTCGGGGAGTGTAGGATACACCACTAGCATTGGTATTAACTACGAGTAGGATAAACTTATTTATTTGTTTATAACATATGTGGGGAGAGCTCCATAATAAGATGTGCCTATAAAACCATCTGACATGGGTATGCCCTACGGATGCCTGATGTTATCCTACCCGGTCTGGCCTGGCAGAAGCCCATACAATCATCGGCTCCGGATGGCAAAGCCCAAGAAGGATCCGGGTGACCTAGGCCCATGGAGGATACGATCCCTTGGATAATACGATCCCTAATATGTAACCTACTCGACCTATCCCGAGACCTGGCATCCCCATATAAAGGCCAGGAGGGCACGGTGAGGAGGATCTCACCTCATACTCTGGCACACAATCTGTCAGATCTCATTTGTGCACCCCTGTAACCTTCGGCATCGCCATCAATCAAGAACAGACAAGCAGGAGTAGGGTTTTCCCTTCAGGGGCCTGAACCTGGGTAAACCTTGTGTCCCCGCATTGTGAATCTTTTAGCCATTCCCTGATATCTAGCATCCCCTCCTCCAAAACCCAAGTCCATAACAATGGGCATTGACGAGTCGAACCCTCGTCAATTGGCGCCGTCTATGGGAACTGGGGATGATGATCGTGCAGACGTCTCCATCCATCGCGATCTTCGACTCCTCTATGATGGAGAACCACCTCCTCTTCAGCACCATCGACTTCACCGTCCACTCGCCGGCGACCCATCAGGACTTCGATTCTGTAGGAGACGGAGTCGACATGATGCTTGGAAGCGTATGCATCTAGGTAGGCAAGATCGGCACCATCCGCCTCCTTGAGAGGGTGGTACCCCCAGCAATTGCACCTGCTTCGTGGGTGCCGTCAATCGGTGTCCTAAGTGCACCATCGCTAATGTACGGTTCAGATGACAACAACAGCTGCAACTCCGACATCTGCGACCCTCCTACGGAGGAAGGAACCTATGGTTTCGGATCTAAGAGCTGGGGGAGTAACGATATCCCCCATTGCTACATGTGTGCGGCCAACGTCGATGGTCTCGTTGACAATCGAGATGATCCACCGGCTCCCCCTCCCAATGCGTGGGCTGCTAACGCCACGAACAGAGTCAATGGTCCACCCCCGCCCAATCCCAACGGGAGCGGTCCACCTGAAGCCGCCAACGATGGCAGTCGCACTCGTCAGGAGATCCATGTAAATGACGCTTAGTGGGAAAGAGTCCGGGAGGCCGTGCGAGGTACCAACCCTCTGCCACTCAATGCCTCTCGCGACATGCTGATGGGCTATCACTGGCTCCTTATAAAGGAGCATAATCGGCAAGTTGAGCAGCACAAGGAACTCGAATATCACAGGCATGCGGCTGATGAGTCAAGCGCTCGACGAGTCACACTCTCCTCCATCGGCAGATCCTCCTCCAAAGGCTACGACGGCCACAAACACCGCTCCCGGCTGGTACGCATGGACCATGCCGCTCGATGCGAGGCCACCAAGGCACTCGACTTGTCCTTCATGTCGATGGACTTGGAGGGAAACATAATGCCCAAAACACCGTAGGCCGCGGTTATGGCGGCCACCATGTACCTAGCAGCAAACCCGCCACCGGTTGGGGATCCCAGACACGCAATCCATAAATCTGCGATTGCGGGACTTGGGCTCGTGGGAGCCGCACTACTCGGATAAACGGCCTCGAAGCCGAAGAAAAAGGCTATGGTGAAATTCACAAGGAGACGCATGCCCTTATCCGACGAGGATGTGCATGACCTGTCGTGGCGACGCCGCAGCCCGGTTTAGGTTGTTTAGATACCCCGCAATTTAAATGTTGTATTAACAAGGCAAAATATGGCATCGGTTCGCTACACAAATTTAAATGGAGCTAATATTAGACTAGTTTTACCCGCATATGGTCTCCATATTTAACTATGAATGAATCGACATAAGGCCCCCAAACCACATGACATAAGTGCAATATGAACAATTTATATGCAACAAGATATATCATTTATAAAAATAGGGGCTTAGGGTCACACGTAGTGATCGGCGATCTTGGTTCGATGTGGTTCGTGTTCGGTCTTCGGGCGCCGGGATCAGGATCCCGGGAACAGGGCCTCGGTGTTCCATGAAGAATCCCTTGGCGTACCAGCGATGGTGAACTTGGTTTCCGATGATAGTGCTTCATGGGGTTGTCCTGGTCGGTGTCGATCTTGGAGTCCAAAAAAATGGAGGAAGCGATCTTCACATGGCGTGGGTTCTCGACGAGCAGAAGGCGGCGGCGTTGCTTGCACGCGAGGAGAGGGCACGGCTCACGAGGCTAGGCAGGAGGCCGGAGAGGCGTCGGTGGAGAGGCGAGGCCAGGATCTGGTGGTGCTCAAGGGGCGGAGGAAGCTCGGGTAGGGGAAGGGCGACCGAGGGCGGTCGACGGGGAGGTTGGAGACAAAGGCATCGGGGGAGAGACGGGGTGCAGGGGAAAGCGAGGGGAGCAGGCTGGGCGTCTCGCGGGGTGGGGCCAGGAGTGTTCGGGGTAGGGCCGGGAGAGAGAGGAGTGGGGGTCGTGTGTGTTCGTGTGTGCTTGCCGCTGGGTGTGTCAGGTTGCTGCGCGCCGGGTGGGTGGCGGCGGCGGGGTGGGATGATAGGCTAGGGTTTCATGTGGGTGGGTTGAGTCTAGGGGATTAGGGTTTGGCGGTTTGTCTATATGGGCCGGGTAGTAGACTGCTGGCTTGTCGGGCTTTTGGCCTGGCAGGCTAGCGGTCTCCCCCCAAAAAATAGTTTTTGTATTTATATTTACTTGTTTTTTTAAATCCTTTGTAAATAATATTTAGACAAAACAAATAGGCGGACGACCTGGAGTTTTAATTTGGAATAGTAGAAGAGGAATATTGTAGAAAACAAAATAGGTTTAGTAAAATATTTTTAGATACAAGTATGCATGATGTCATGATGATGCACAAAGTAGTAATTAGAAAATGATTTTCTAGTAGTGGTTTTACCCGGGGTGCTACAATTCGACACCACTAACAATAGATCTCGCCCTCGAGATCCGCCTCATGGTACGGGGAAGAAGGCCAACGGTCTGAATCTTCTCGCTTTGTGTAGATCTTTGCGACACCACTAACAAGGGTTGTTGACCACGTCCGTCGAGAGAGTCCTCCGGAGAAACACAAACAAAGGTAGAGGTCTCGAAAGGTAAGGCCACCTCTAACTTTCGTGGAAGGAGTATAATTGCATCGATCCACCATTCAATGTACAAGAGCGAATGATAAGAGTAGTCGGATGGTGATCAGTCCATCGCGCACCCAAACTATTACTCTGCATATTTAGTAGAAAAGCGTGCGACCCATTCTTGGAATCAGACTGAAGATCTTGTCAAACAGTGTTTGGTAACAAAGGATTGATGCAGATGATGACGTCATCGAGTTGGGAACACTAGAAGATACAAAGAATTTTTTTTAGTGAATTTTGGTCCACTGAGATGTACAACAGATGAAAGATTTATCAGATAGCATGAAGACCAGATGTCGAAGCACCATTACAAGAGGAAGGAAGCGAAACCCTGAAGGTACGATGGAAAACCTAACCACGAGAATTCCTGGACTCGAAGAAAAGATAAGAGAGCAGCTTCAAAACACGTCGAGATAAGAGGAGAATAGCAGAGGGGTAAGGAGTAAAAGTAGACCTAATCAGATCTATCCAACCGAATTTTAAAAATAGTTTTGACACTCTACAATGTCCGTTAGCTAGGTTATCCTACAGGCTGGACCGGTGGGGTATCGTAACTGCTGAGCTCTGATACCACTCTGTAACACCCTCGGATCAGCCCTATGCAAGTTTTAGTGATTCCCACCAAACCCGCAGAGAAACGATTCAAAGGCGCCCACCAGGCACTTTCGTGCGGGCGGAAAACGAGGTAATATCATTACACAATAGTCCATGATGGAACCCACAGAACATGTATATACAACAACGACTCAATGAGTCAAGAATACAGATATACAGTTCAAATATCCAAATCACCTTGAAAACGATACACCATCCGACTACAGACAATATGCAAAATTGAGCTAAGAGCCCTGAAGAATAACCAATGGCGTCCATAACCCTGCCCAGGCCAAGCCGAAAGGGTAACCCTACTAACGACGTCGATCTCAAAACCTGCTTAAACAAAAGGGGTGCAGACAAAGGGCAAAAGAGAAATAGAACGGTCAGTACTGAGGCCAGTACACGGCGAGACTAAAATTCGGCGGTCCTCGCCTACATAGGTATGGTGGACTGAAGCGGAAGCACAACATGCACTAAACAACCTATAGAGACTCAATACAGCTGGCGGCTATCAGATAGGGATAAGAAAGACCTATTCGGATCCAACCTGAAACTATCACCAATCATACCCATCCTGGTATTTCCCCCTCGAGACCAAACGAGGAAGTCAACCGAGGAACTCACACAGTTGGCAGTTTTATTCATTCCATTATAGTTGCGGCAATTACTAGTCAGATATAGATAGCACGAGTCATCCTGATATTATAAATAGTGGGCAGTTTTAGTTAACCATTCCGTTGTAGTTGCAATACTTACTAGTCAGATACATATAGCATGAGGCATCCCAAAACCAGCAGTTGTTGGTACTTTTATTTAGCCATTCCGTTATAGTGAAGCTGATTACTAGTCATTATAAAGTCAAATTTATAGTACTACTTTAGTTATAGTTGTCTCTGATCGAGATACTGTGCTCCGAGTCGTCCATAACCGCGGACACGGCTTTCAGAAAGTTTTACCCTGCAGGGGGGCACAAATAGCAACACACGCACGATCAACCTCGGAAAAAACCAAATGAAAACCCAACGAGGCATCACGACAGAGCAATTGCAAGATTTATATAATATTTCAGGGGGCCACCCCACCAAGCTACCCGCGACAAAGTTGGCCGGCTCCGGAATGGACCAAGAGGTTTGCGTCAATGGCTGTAAATGACTGGGAACCCGAAAGTGTGACTGGACTTGTCGATACCGCGAAAACACTCCACTTACCTAAATAGTACAGGCGCTCCACGCACAATTGTAAATAAAGCAGTAAAGCATGGCATAAGTACATGATAGTAATAAAGCCCCAAACTAGTTTGTGGCCCCAAGAAATAATATATGACTCAAGCTCTGGCTAAGGGGATTCATGGTCCCACATGCGGATAGTGCGAATATTCAGAGAACAGGTATCAAGTACTCGGGGTCCTACGGGATATAAGTGGACGGTTAAAAAGCAAATAACATCTATTGTCCACCTATGCCTCTGCATTATTTACCTACTTCAATTTTAGTTATTAAACGGTAATTAAAACCATGATCATCGCCAATATTAAACATGCGACATTACTCCAACAAATGTGGAAGATCAACGACGCGACACATCACCTGCACAAGCAACTAAGACTCATAAGGCCGACTATCTACCAAATAACAGGTAATAGGATGTGTCCATGGCAATATAAGGGCTGCAGGGAAGTATAGCGGGGTACGGAATCTATAGCATCGCCACACAGATAGCAATAGATCAACAGGAGAAAATAAAGACTATAAATGTAAAATAGGTAGAAAGGGGGAGAATGCTCGCCTGGAAAACATTGCTGAAGATTCATCCGAAGATCGGGTCGACACTCACATCAACTCATCGGCCTAATCCGTGAAGAAGCAAAGCACTAGAAGAAACACCGGATGCACTATTTAATACTACGACAGAAGATCGGGCATGATGCATGTATGATGTATGACATGGCAAAGGTGCGATGCAATTAGGCCACATTAAGCGGAACCGGGGTCCCGACAATTTAGTTAGTAGGTTTAGGTTGTTTAGATACCCCGCGATTTAAATGTTGTATTAACAAGGCAAAATATGGCATCGGTTCTCTACACAGATTTAAATGGAGCTAATATTAGACTAGTTTTACCCGCATATGGTCTCCATATTTAATTATGAATGAATCAACATAAGGCCCCCAAACCACATGACATAAGTGCAATATGAACAATTTATATGCAACAAGATATATCATTTATAAAAATGGGGGCTTAGGGTCACACGTAGGGATCAGATATCTTGGTTTGATGTGGTTCGGGTTCGGTCTTCGGGCGCCGTGATCAGGATCCCGGTAACAGGGCCTCGGTGTTCCGTGAAGAAGCCCTTGGTGTATCGACGATGGTGAACTTGGTTTCCGATGATAGTGGTTCATGGGGTTGTCCTGGTCGGTGTCGATCTTGGAGTCCAAAAAAAATGGAGGAAGCGATCTTCAGATGGCGTGGGTTCTCGGTGAGAAGAAGGCGGCAGCATTGCTCGCACGCGAGGAGAGGGCGCGGCTCGCGAGGCTAGGCAAGAGGCCGGAGAGGCGTCGGTGGAGAGGCGAGGCCAGGATCTGGTGGCGCTCAAGGGGCGAAGGGAGCTTGGGTAGGGGAAGGGCGACCGAGGGCGGTCGATGGGGAGGTTGGAGACGAAGGCATTGGGGGAGAGACGGGGTGCAGGGGAAAGCGAGGGGAGCGGGCTGGGCATCTCGCAGGGTGGGGCCAGGAGCGTTCGGGGTGGGCCGGGAGAGGGAGGAGTGGGGGTCATGTGCGTTCGTGTGTGCTTGCCGCTGGGTGTGTCGGGTTGCTGCGCGCCGGGTGGGTGGCGGCGGCGGGGTGGGATGATAGGCTAGGGTTTCCATGTGGGTGGGTTGAGTCTAGGGGATTAGGGTTTGGAGGTTTGTCTAGATGGGCCGGGTAGTAGACTGCTGGCTTGTCGGGCTTTTGGCCTGGCAGGCTAGCGGTCTCCCCAAAAAAATAGTTTTTGTATTTATATTTACTTGTTTTATTTTAAAAATCATTTATAAATAATATTTAGACAAAACAAATAGGCGGACGGCCTGGAGTTTTAATTCGCAATAGTAGAAGAGGAATATTGTAGAAAACAAAATAGGTTTAGTAAAATATTTTTAGATATGCATGATGTTATGATGATGCACAAAGTAGTAATTAGAAAACAATTTTCTAGTAGTGGTTTTAACCGTGGTGCTACAAAGAGCTGGTCTACAACTTCATCCGTAACTTCAAGGGCACCTGCAAAAGGCCCGCCTCAATCAAAGAGTTACGCGCTTGTTGCCAACCGTCCAATGAGTCGATATGCTCATACGTAAAGCGATGGTCCATAATCAAGAACTCTGCCAAGAACATCTCAGAAGAGAGCGCAATCGACGCCTTCAACGGTGGCGTAAGACACCACGAACTCAGAGAGGGGCTGGGCTGGATAAAGCCCAAAACCATCGACCACTTTATGGACATCGCCAACCGTTGGGCGGACGGCGAGGATGCCGTCAACCGAACCCGTTTGGATGACGAGGACGATCTCGGACGCAGACATGATCGTCGAGGAAAAATAAGAGCGCGCGTCTACGACGATCGCGAAGAAATTGATATGGTCGCTACTGGCTGCGCCGAACGCCGTGAAGACAGAAACCGCAGCGGCCGCTATCGTGACAGTGGGAAAACCGCTCAAGCATGGCAACGCTGCAATCGGGATGATGAGCCCCCCGCATTCGACAAACTGTCGGGTCCCTGCACCATCCACTTCTACATCGACAAGTAGGATGGTAAGAGGAAATCTAGCCATCTGCTTAAGGACTGCAGGGAGTTTCAGAAGGTCCACAAGGGATACGCCCAACTGCGGCATGACGTAACAAACTAGGGGTTTAGATCCGCCCCTGGAAACATCGCATATGGTGAACCACCACCGCCCGGAGGACACGCGCAGCCTGCAGCTGCACCGGACCTAAAATAGTGGGGCATAACCATACCTACGATCGTTGGGGCCCAGGATGATACAAAAGGGACGTCCATCCAACATGATACAGAAGACGACCACCCGCCACGTAAACCTGGATGTTACCTCTCCACCTACGACACCTGAGTACCTTAGTGGCTCGGAGTCACGCATTGTAACATCCAAAAAATGTTAATCAAGATTATCAAGTTCTAATCACCCAAGTTTAGGGTTAACAAAAACTCTTATTATTAAAATTAATATGAATGCATGTGTGTGTGTGATTAATGCATGAATGATTGAAATTGCCATGTTTGATTGCTATGAATGATAAGGATTGGTTTAAAGATGAAAACAATATCATCTAGGTCATTTCCAAACAAAACAAATCAAAAGGAAATTCAAATAAGAAGGCATATGATCAAAATGGTCATTTTGACCAAAATCAACCACTAGCCCACTTAGAGCATCTCTATTAAATGATTTCTAACAGAAATAAATCCAATTCTTTTCACCCCTTGCTAGACCAAGTAACAATGAACCCAAGAAAACTCACAAACTTGCAGAAACTATTTCAAATCCATTTGAGAGGCATTCAAATATTGAATCCATAATAGGTACTAAGATGGCCATTTCTCAAAAGCCAACCAAACCAATTCCCCTTGGCAAACCCTAACAACCATAGACTACCAAGCTTATGACCAGATCACTCACCAAAATTAATGCAAAAATTCAAATTTCGAATTCATGCGGGCATTTCATCAAACACCTGGTGAGCACAGTAACAACTGCCAAACTATTATTGTTCTTGATCAATGCTTTGTCTACCAATTGTCTCCACTACTAGCCCTCACTCACCCCTAGTGCCCATCACTACATTGGAGTAGCTCCCCTTCACTGCTTGGACTAGTGCCGCGCCACCCGATCCGTCCTTGCCGGTTGAGCATGGACAACTCGTAGTAGCCAACCCCGCGCCCGTCCATGATGTCTAGGAGACAGGCCACCATCCACCACCACTCTCTTTCTACCCCTCGATCGCAACCCAGCCATGGACCACCCGAGAAATGTCGCGCCCATTTATCTGTCGCCATGTCGAGAGCGCTCCAGAGCGCCGCAGCCGACACACGCGCACACGCCACGCCTCGCTCTCTCCATGCGTACCCGCACTCACCGTGACACCAGTGACCCCCAGGACACGACCGTTCGCCACCGCGTGACACGAGACTACTGTATGCTGTATCGAACACCCGCCGTTCCCGCATAGAGCACGGATCACCCCCGACCATTTGCAACCACCCCTTGTCGCGCCATCACGCGCATGAAGACCGCCAGGGAGCACTACGTCGACCAGCACCCTCAGCCATGGCCGTAGCCCACTACAACGACGTTGCTGGAGGAGCCAGACCATGCTTCTCTGCCCCTCTCGCCAGTGTTTAAATAGAGTCCACCCCGCATATATTCTTCACACCATCTCACTCCCCTCTCTCACAGAACCTCCCACACCTCTCCCCGGAGCAAGGCGTGCACCGCATCGCCAGAATTTGGCCGGAGTCCGCCCCTGCATAGGAGAAGAGGAGCCGTTGATTGGAGCCACCCTAGGAGCCGCTGTGACCACCGTTCAAACCACCGTCGTCTACAATGTCGTTCGCCCCCATCGCCGACCCTAGCTGGAGCCTAGGTGAGCCACCACGTACCCCACCATCACTGTTAGGGTTCGGTCTCGCCGGAGCTGTGCAATGGAGGCGACGAACCACCGCCGTTGATCTTAGTCTAATCGTAGGGCTGCGATTGAAACATACCATTTCAGTTAGACAGAGCCGCTGACTAGTGGGACCCTCCTGTCAGCAGCCCGCTGCGCTAGCGCAGTGCAGTTGGGTCGGCCCATTTCCATTCCCGCGCATAGCCCAGTGATTCAAATAGTTATTTTCCATTTTAATTAAAACCAGATTCTGTCAGTAGATTCAAAAATCAATTCAAAGAAATTCACTGAACCAAATTGCATGATTCCAATTTTGTTAGAAAGATATTCAAGTTATCTATCCAAGCCCATTGGATTCATTTGAAATTATAGATCACCTATAGTAAAAATAACAAGACAGAGACTTTTCCACATTCAAACATTTTTCAAAAATCAACCATAAATGCTTTTGAGTTATCTTGGGCTAGTACAAAAAGAATGCTCTATAGGCATTTCTAGTCACTTTAATTGTATAAAATAGTAATTTTAAACTTTATAAAATATGACCACCACTTTAAATCACATTCCCAAGTATTAGAATATGTGGTGATGACATATGTCAACATGATCCCATATTTTAATTGGAGAATATTAAATCTTAAGTACTTTCAATAAGTAGAAATTACTTTTTCTAAAATAAGAAAGATAAGACTAGGTCTTTACTTCATGTGATGATTGTGATGATGCTAGATCATCTAGTGTGAACCTTTGTGTGCCAAATAGAGGTAGTTAAGTATTGTTTGGTGATTGTGTACCTCGTATTCATTTATAGACGCTAGTACCGACCAAGGCTACGAGGAGGAGGAGTACTACAAAGAAAAAGAAGAAAACTTCAACCACTACACTACTCAAGGCAAGCCTAACACTACAAGTTAACTATGCAAGCTAGAACTTTTCATGCTACCTATGCAAGCTATATAATGCAAGATAACTTTGATTAGGCATGCTTTGGTTATGCAACTTTGATTATACCAATCCAAAGTTTTACTTGCAAGATTTATTCTTTTATCTTTACCAAAGTTCTTTACCTTTACTTAGTGACTTGTGAGTTTTGGAAATACACTATAGATAGCATAAAGAGTATAAAACTAGGCCTAAGTAGTTAGAACAATATGTCATCAAAAGGCATAAGACTAGATTTGGATAGTCACACTTGACTAGCACTCCTCATTAGTGAATACCCTCAACTTTAGTGGCTAGTGCTAAGCATAAAAGTTGATCACTTTAGATGGGAATACTTGGTGAAAATGATTATGACAACCTTGGAATGACGATTCATTCTATTGAAATGTTTTGACATGTGTTATGAACACAAGATGATTTGAGGCATGATCCTTGACCCTTTATAAAAAACTGATGGTTGGGTTCAGATGCGATACCATTCCAATTTTACCGTACAACCACATTACCTGAATTGGGAAGGGCTTAACTGGATGTTTATATGTCTTAGTATGGGTTCCCTTACGGAAAGAGGTTGATCTGAGGCTACCTCGTGAATGTGAATGTCCACCTATGCAGTTCCCAGGATGGAAGATGTCCATGGCTGGGAGGCTAAGCTCATAGGGGAGGTGCCTATACTAGGGTGTGTAATTGAAAGGTTAGGATTGATTATCCGCATACTAAGTATGATGATTAAGGGTTATCCCTGACAGATGTATCGAATTTTGTGGTGAAAGTGTACAATCTCTGCAGAGTGTCAAACTATTCGAATAGCCACGTCCGCGGTCATGGACAGTTGGAGTGGCCATCTTCGCCGTCGGGATGTTTTCAAAATGACTTGTGAAATGAACTATGACTTTGACTTGACGACAACAGGGTTGTGAACATGAAAACTAAGTTCCCACTTAGGTGTTGTAGAACATTAAACTAGTTTTCTTTACTTCTGAACTCAATATGAAATAAACCTGCCTTTTTGCAATTAAACCTAGAGCTTAGGATTCCTACTCGAACTGCTTTACTTGTTAGTGATAGGTTGTGAGTACTTAAAGAGTACTCATGGCTTTGTCCCTGGCTATTCCCATGGCCAGACTATGAGGAGGAGTACCAGGATGATGGACAACAGGAGGTCTATGACAACTAGGATCATCTTCCATCATCAGCGTTGCCTGTGACCCTGAAGATGAAGCCCCGCTACATTTAATTTCCGTTGCATTAATTGTATTAATACTGGGTCATGAGATCTTTTATTTGTAATACCTTTATTATGTTTTGTAATGGATGATGTACTATGGTTACAATTCTATTATGTCTCGCAAAAATGGTAATCCTGGGATTGCGAGGTATGGCATAACAGGCATCTGGGATTAAAAATCTGGGTGTTGACATGCATAACCTTCGACCGCTCGGATCACCCCTGTCAAATACCTCGCTCAGGCCACTCTGCCCTAGTACTCGAGGCTCAGATCGGCGGATTAGAAATGATTAGCATCATGGATGGCGGCAATAGCATCAATCTGATGTTTGCCAGCACACTCGCAGCTAAGCGGATCCCGCTATGCATCCTGGAAGCATCTGTTGGGCCACGGGCCGATAAACAAATTTTTTATCTAACGCGGTGCTCCCAAGATCCAGCTCAGGTAATATGACACAAAATTCACCACTAGACGCGTAGGTGCATGAAGAGCGCCAGGTGATGCAGTGCCGATCGATCTCACAAACAGCTCCTCCGTATCCCCATGAACTCATTCGCCAGATCCCTTTGTCTCCAGCGCCGCACATGCAACGTCTCTACCGGTATCCACACATACAGGAAGGAGCACGAGCAGGGGACTGCTAGAACCTGTCTAACTCGATTTGGGAGTGGAGAAAGTGATGGCTATGTCAGAGACTATCCCTTGATGCTCCACTTATATACACACCTAGTTGGGCTCAACTCTTGAGGCCCATCTAGGATGTAACCCAACTACCACATGGATCTCATCCACATGGGCTCCTTGCCCTTAAGTGTGTGACCCTGTAGGTTCACGTATATCTGGACACAACATGAGCTACACCTCCAAGTATCCCGTCATGGATTTGAGTCTCACTCACTCCCATAAACACTTGGTATCAAGTCGATAGATGGTAGCGGCCTCTAGAAAGACGTGCCATCTCCCAAATGTCATAAAGTATGAAAGACAAACCTTCAATGTGACTTTTGTCCAAGTACCTTTGCCACATGATATACCTTGTTAAGCTATAGGCAAGTGGTTGCCATCCCTTTAGTAGCTTAACCCTCTTCTCGTTTCGTGATATATAATTCACTGGACTAACTCTTAGTCCAACTCCTCAGTTAACACTTAACTGAGTAGCGCATGGCCATGCTTCCGAATTATATCACACGAGAGGGCCTAGAGAATATATCTCCATTACGGAGGGGCAAATCCCATCTTGGTAATCCATGTCACGCAACTTGATTCACAACCAACCCAAACTCTACCTTTATAATTTCCCATTTACGGAAAAACATTTGATAGAACCCAAGTTGGCAATCCACAACTCAGATCATGCGATCACCTCAGGTCAAAGGATTCCATTGTATGAGATTGCAAATGACAACATGCTCATTGCATATCAACTGTGGGTCAGTCTGACTCGCTAAACTCTTAGCCGAGTCCGTGCAAGTTAGAATAGCATCACCATGCCCATGACAAGTGGAACCGAGTCATCAAGCCAACTTCATATTAGTATAAGTTGTGTGTCCAGCACAACCTCATTGACTAAGGACATCTTATAAGAACAACATGAATATATAGTTCCACAATCGAATCAGGTATTCTATGATATATATATCAGATGTTCACACAAGGGATAAGTTAATAACTTTATGAATACTTTGGGGAATATCATCATACATGATTGCCTCTAGGGCATATTCCCAATAGCATCAGACACGACCTTCCATGGCATCATCCCAGGGAAAGGAGTGTACCCCTAGGCAAAATATGGCTCGACATCATCTTCGGCACCCCTAAGAACTTTAGGTGTGAGCGTCTCGAGTTCGAGGTGGTGGACTGGACCTCGCAATACCACCACGCTAGCAGCCGCGCCCTAGTCACCAAGGCTCTATGAGCTGGTTTCTACTAGCCAACCGCAATGTGCGATGCCAAGGACATCATCAAGAAGTGCAATGCTTGCTAAAGGTTTGCAGACAAACCACATGCACCAGGCTTAGAGCTACATCCCATACCACTGGCCTGGCCCTTCGCCCAATGGGGACTTGACATGGTCGACAAACTACAGAAATCCTCACATGGAGGACATGTCTTCCTCCTAGTGGCAGTCGACAAGTTCACAAAGTGGATTGAGGCCATGCGTGTCACTAACCAAACTGGTACCACTGCAGTCAAGTTCTTCTAGTCCATCGTCTATAGGTTCGGGATGCCTCACAACATCATAACTGGCAACGTCATGAACTTCACCTCGAAGGAATTCTGAGACTTCTGTGAAGGGCTTGGCATCAACGTCACATATGCCTCTGTGGCACATCCGCATACCAACGGGCAAGTCAAAAAGGCCAACGACCTCATCTGCAAAGAAATCAAGAAGCGACTACTATGCCCACTCGAAAAATTGGCAGGAGCATGGGCAGATGATCTACCCTCAGTCCTTTGGAGCCTGCGCACAATGCCAAACAGTGCCACCGGCTACACGCCCTTCTTCATGGTGCACGTGAAAGAGTATTTCATGATATTTAGTGTTTTGTGTGTTAGATAACAATACCAAGGATTATTTAATGTCTGTTGAAGTGCTGTAGGATATATCATATTCAAAAGGTCCAAAATAGTGTTCTTGGGGGGCGGATTATCCGCCCCTGCCAAGGGCTAGATAATCCGGCCCAGCACAAGTCCAAGTGCAGGATCGGCACGTCACACTGGATGGGGGACGGATTTCCCCTGGATTGTCTGGCTAGGTCGGATAATCCGCCCCTCTGGGGGCCAGATAATCCGCCACCAGGATTTCTTCAAAGGAGGCCAAGGCGCGACATACTGGATGGGGGGAAGAAAATCCCCCGGATTTTCTGGCCCTGGGGCAGACTTTTCTCCCAGGCGGATAATCCGCCCCCTCGAGGAATTTCATCAAGGAGAACATGGCACGGCGTACTGGATGGGGGGCGGAAAATCCCCTAGATTTTCTGTCCCTGGGGCAAACTTACCCCTAGGGCGGATAATCCATCCCTAGTGGGGGGGGGGCGGATAATCCGCCCCCAAACTTCTGCAACGGTTAGTTTTTGCAGGGAGTATTTAATCCCCATCATCCCCTCCTACCAGGACTCTTGATTCATTTCTAAAAAGACTAGAACCGTTCTTCAAGCTCCAACAAGAGATCTCCACCTTCACCCACCCAAAGGCTTCGATCTTTGTGGAATCAAAGGAGGAGGCCTCGATCTTCATCAACATCAATCAAGCACTTTACTTCCCCTCCATTCACTTAGAGGATTCTCGATCTAGTATTTCCTGCAAATATCTGGATCCTTGTTTTGGTTATTTGATAATATTTGTTCTTGTGGCATCTTGTTGTCATCACGGGAGCCTCCAGTTAAGTTATGGATGTGTGCCCTGCTAGCACTGTAAAGTCACCGGTTCCCGCCTCGAAGGGTACCAATAGTGTAAAGGTGGATCAAGCCTTTGGTGGCGAGATCCATCGAAGAATAGGGTGAGGCCTATTGTGGCATGGTGGTCTTAGAACCGCCCACCCCTCCAACGCAGACGTACTTCCCTTAACAAGGAAGGAACTTTGGTCAAACAAATCCCTGTGTCTCCATGTGCTCCACTACGGTTTCCTCGCTCCTCTTTACTCGCTTAGTAGTTAGGGTTGCATATAGGGAAATTCTCGTAATTGCATATCTATAGAATTTACTTTGTGTCAAGCCTAAAATTGAAAAAGAACTAAAATTTGAAGTAGCACCTATTCACCCCCTCTAGGTGCCCATACGATGCATTTCAATTGGTATCAGAGCCCTGGCTCTTTATTCAGGCTTAACCGCCTAAGAGAAGTATGGGTACCAAGGGAGATGGGAGTGATGTTGCGGAAATAGTCACCATGAGCGATCTCAAGACGTTGGAAACAACCTTGATTAGTTCAATGGAGACTAAGATGGACGAGATGCGTCAAATGATAATGCGTATCTCTGCATCCGCAGCACCACCTCCATTTGCCGCCACTTCGCAATCTAAGGAAAAGGGTAACACCGATTCCAAAGAAGATGATGTGGTTTGTGATGGCACTAGTAAGAGATCATCCTCGAAAAAGGATAGTGGTAAGGAGGGATATAATGAGGTTTATCATGTGTATTCACCTGATCCACCTATCCCACACCCTCATATAAACAATAGGGGTGATCCACCCAAGCTTTCTGCATCTACTTTTAATCAATGGCAATTTTTGATGAAGTCTCATGTGTGCAGCTCGTCCATTGAGTTATGGAAAATCACAGAGAATGGTCTTCATGTTGGAGATCCAAACAACCTAACAAGAAGGGAGGTTGTGGATAGCCAACTCAATGCAATGACTCTACACATGATGCAGCTTGGTGTGGGTACCAAGGACATGCCCCACATAGAATATCTCAACACAGCGAAGGAAGCTTGGGATGCTCTCACCGAGCTCTTCATTGGAAATGAAAGAATGAGAAGGAATAGGTATGATGCTTTGAGTAACCAAGCTTAAGGGTTTTATATGATGGATGGCGAGGATCATGAAGATATGTATAGACGGGTCAAGTCAATAGCCACCACATGCAGAAATCACGGTGCTTCCCACCTTAATGACGCGTGGATCAAAAGAAAGTATGTTAGTGCTCTTATGCCATTTGATCCAACGGACTTGAAGAGTCTCCAAGGAAGGCATAACTACCACCAAATGACATCCAATGAGGTAATGCAAGAAATGACATCTTTCAAAGTGGCTGCCAGGAATGCCGAAGATGCTCGAGCTCGAGCCATTGGAATGCAGAAGGGGGTCAACGTGGCCTTGAAGACAAGTGTGGCCGAACAAGACGAGGATGACATAGAAGCTATGGACTGTACCAAGGATGTAAAGAGGGCTCATGGTGAGTACATGTCCTTCTATGCCAGAAACTTTTGGAAGGACCCCGCAAAAGCCAACTATGAACTTGAACACAAGAGTGGGTCAAATGGAAGAAGGGAAAATGGTCCTAAATTGAGAACCTACTTTAATTATGAAGACCAGATGCATTTTGTAGCCGAGTGCCCATATCAAAGTAGAGAATATAATGGAGGAAGGATCATCCTAAAATAAACGTCCAAGGCTCCATGGAAGAAGCAATTTGTGAAGAAGAATATTCCATACAAGAAGCAACCAAAGATTGTCTTGGTGGCTCAAGAGGAGTATTCATCCGCTAGTGAAGATGATGAAGATGATGATAGCTCATGGGAAGTGGCAGCCATAGCCACTACGTCAACACCAGTATCTCTCTTTGATGCACCCAATGAGAACATCATCAACAAGAACATCACTTGCCTCATGGCAAGAGGTACCGAGGTATCATATTCCACTTCCACTACTTCCTTTTCTAAGACTATGATTGACATGGATGATTCTACTAGTCTTAAGGTTAAGGAAGAAATTATTTCTTTGGATTACTTTATCACTAACTTGCAAGGTGATCACAAGATATATTTTGAGGCACTTATGAATCAACTTGCTCAAAATGAAGTGCTCCTTGAAGAGAAGGGCAGAATTGAAAGGGAGGATGCAATGGAAATTGCATCTCTAAAAAATGCTCCAAAGGAAGAAGAGGCTCGAGTCTCTTTAGAAGAGAAACTTGAGCCAATTGAAGAGTCACATGAAGAAATTGTGACCAAGCTTGTCAAAGAATGTGATAATGCAGTAACTAAAGCAAAGAAGTTAAAGAAGGTGAAGGTTGACTTTGGGGATGCTCATGCTAGACTCACCGAGAATTTGGAGAAGCTTGACATTGCTCACAAGGCTTTGGAAAGTGAACACTCTTTTCTCGATGAGTCACATGATCAGCTCCAAACACGACTATGCAAGTATGGAATTCCTAGCACTTCTACATCAACATGTGCACATAAAGAAGTTCATGAAGAAAATGCTAGGCTAAAGGATGAACTTGCCAAGGTATCTACTCCCAAAGGCCATAGAAAAGAACATCACAAAGGACAAGACTAATTATATTAGTTTTGCAGGGACTAACAATCCTAACTATGAATTATTTTGTGATTATTATGGTGATGTATATGCTAGTTTTGTAGGCCCCTATGATAGTTATATTCGTTGGTCTATTTGGGTCCCAAAGACCCTTGTTACTAACTTGAGAGGACCCATTGAAAATGGATACGTAAAACCAAGAAGTAACTTTCTTGCAGGGCTATGCTTCTAGTGGAACTAAATGGGTGCTGGATAGTGGATGCACTAGTCATTGACCGAAAGCAAAAAGATCATCACAGAGATGAGGCCTAATCATGATCACATAACCGTCTCCTATGGTGATAAGTGAAAATCTGAGGTATTGGGTCTTGGCAAGGTTGTGGCTGCCCACGATCTCTCTCTCGTGGACATCATGCTTGTTGAGACCCTCGGTTATAATTTACTTTCTATTCGTGCCCTTGGTAAGATGGGCTTTGTTGTTTTTATTGATGGTGATTTAGTGGTACTCTTGTGGAGCAAGTCTCTAAAGGTTGCTTTCGTTGGGTATGTCGAAAATGACCTTTATGTGGTGGGCTTATCAGGGAAAACCACTGCAGGTCCGATGTGCCTATTCGGAAAGCTGATGTGGGCTGGCTATGGCATCGCCGTCTAGCTCACATCAACATGAGAAGTTTGCAAAGTCTTCACAAGGGTGGCCATATCCTTGGACTAAAATACAATGTTTCCTTTGCCAAAGATCATGTTTGCAGGGCTTGTGTTGAAGGAAAAATACACAACTCTCCCCACAAGAGGAAGACCATCATTTCATCTAAGAGAATCTTGGAATTACTTCATGTGGATCTATTTGGTCCTCCATCTCATGCAAGCCTCGGTGGGAAGAAGTACTGCTTGGTGATAGTTGATGATTATTCAAGATACACATGGTTCTACTTTTTCAAGCTGAAGAGTGAGACTCAACAAACTATCATTGACTTTGCCAATGAGGTCTAGCGTCAACACAATGTCCCAATATTGGCAATAAGAAGTGACAATGGCTCTAAGTTCAAGAACTACACCTAAATGAATTTCTAAGTGAAGAGGGGATAAGACATCAATATTCCGCTGTGTACACCCCTCAACAAAATGGTGTAGCCGAGAGGAAAAACTAGACTCTAATGGACATGCCAAGGTCTATGTTGGATGAATTCAAGTCACCATATAACTTCTGGGCTGAATCTATTTCCACCTCATGTCACTCATCAAACCGTCTTTACCTCCGCAAGATCTTGGATAAAACTTCATATGAGATACTTACCGGTAAGAATCCCAACATATCATATTTTTGAGTATTCGGTTATAAGTGTTTCTTTCTCATCAAAGGAGTTCGTTTGTATAAATTTGAGTCTAAGGCTTTAGAAGGTATTTCTGTTGGTTATGGTGCTGAATCCCACACTTATAGAGTCTACAATAAGATCCCCAGAACTGTTGTAGAATCTTGTAGTGTGGTGTTTGAGGAAAATGATGGCTCCAATGTGGGGCAAGTTGATGTTTGTGATGCAGATGTTGAAATATCCCCAAGATACCATAAGAAGAATGGGTGTGAGATTTTTCCGCCCCATCGAGGAACCCATTGTGGCGGATTGGGAAGGACAATGTTCTACACAAGTAGAGCCCTCATCTACATAATATCAACAAGCTCCACCTACTGGAGAAATTACTGCACCAACACAACAACCTTCTGAAGATCATCAGCCACCTAAGCAAACTGCAAGTCTCAGGATAGATTATCCGGCCCTGCCACTCCATCTCGTGCCAGGGGCGACCATGAAGAGCAGGAAGAAGCCGGAACTCCTAGGCCGGATTATCCACCCCGTAGGGGCGATTATCCGGCCCTAAAGCTCTAGAACAACAGCAGTCTCCTGTTATAGTTGTTGATCAAAATCAAGGGCAAGGTTCTTCGTCTCTAGTCCGCACTGAACAAGTTGTTGATAAAGAGCAAGCCAATGTTCAAGACAAGGACCCAAATGATGAAGCAATCACCCCAAGAAAAAAATAAGGAGATTGAATCTCGTCACAAAAAATTGTGCTAAAAGGAACCTTGAATTAAGGGGTCATAATCTTGACAAGGTTGTAGGTGATCAAAGAAGAAGGGTGTCCACAAGAAGTGAGCTTGCAAGATTCTATGATCATCAAGCTCATATCTCTATGGTGGAACCCAAGAAAGTTTTCGATGCTCTTTAAGATCCAGATTGGGTGGTTGCAATGCATGAAGAACTAAATAACTTCGAGCGCAAAAAAGTATGCAAGCTAGTAGAAAAAACCAAAGAGTGTCGCAATGTTATCGGCACAAAGTGGATTTTCATGAACAAGCAAGATGAGAATGGAATAGTTGTAAGGAACAAGGAAAGACTGGTGGCTCAAAGTTTCTCTCAAGTGGAAGGCATTCACTTTGGCGAAACTTATGCTTAAGTGGCTCGCCTTGAGTCCATTCGTATCCTCCTTGCTTATGCTTCTCATCATAATTTTTAATTACATCAAATGGATGTTAAGAGTGCTTTTATTAAAGGTCCTCTACATGAGTTGGTATATGTCAAGCAACCCTCGAGTTTTGAGGATCCCAATTTTCCAAACCATGTCTACAAACTTGATAAGGTGCTCTATGGCCTTAAAAAAGCCCCACGTGCGTGGTATGAGAACCTTAAAGAGCTTTTGTTAGACCGTGGATTCGAAGTTGGACAAATCGATCCCACTATTTTTGCCAAGAAGGTTAATGGGGAGCTTTGCCAACTATATGTAGACGACATTATCTTTGGATCTACTAATCAAGCTTTTAATGATGAATTTTCAAAGCTTATGACGGACAGGTTTGATATGTCTATGATGGGAGAATTAAGGTTTTTTCTTGGATTTTAGATCAAGCAACTAAGAGAAGGAACCTTCATTAATCAAGAAAATACATCCAATACATGCTCAAGAGGTTCAAGATGATGCATCTTAATGGTGTTGCGACACCAATGCAAACTAAATGTCATCTCGAGATCAATCGAAAGGGTAAATATGTGGACCAAAAGGTATACCGATCCATGACCGGCTCTCTCCTTTACCTCTGCGCATCTAGACCCGATATTGTGTTAAGTGTAGGAGTGTGTGCAAGGTATCGAGCCGCTCCTAAAGAAAGCCACCTAGTGGTGGTTAAGAGAATCTTCCGATATTTGGTTCATTCCCCAAACTTTGGTCTATGGTATCCCAAGGGCTCTAATTTCTCCCTATGTGGATATATAGACTCAGATTGGGCTGGTGACAAGGATGATCAAAAATCAACTTATGGCGTATGTCAATTCTTGGGAAGGTCTCTAGTATGTTGGTCTTTGAAGAAACAAAATTGTATATCTCTTTCCACCGCCAAAGCTGAATATGTGGCTACTGCAAGTGCTTGTATGCAATTATTATGGATGAGGCAAACTTTAAAGGAATATGGTGTCAACTATGACAAAGTGCCTCTTTTATGTGATAATGAAAGTGCGATTAAAATTGCATATAACCCGGTGCAGCACATAAGGAAAAAACATATTGAAGTTCCCAATCATTTTATTCGGGATCATGTTGCTCGTGGTGATATTGCCTTATCTTTTGTGAGCACGAAGAATCAACTTGCTGATATTTTCACGAAGCCACTTGATGAAGCTAAATATCATGGATTCAAGGAGCCTAGCTTGAATACTATTGCATACTCACTTACATCTCTTCCTTTATTTGGTTTATATGCATGCATGGACATAGGGGGAGTGTGGTCCTAATTGATTGGGATAACCCTCCCCCCATAATGCCGAAATCAAGAAAAATCATTTCCCTTAATATCATTATGTGATATGTGGGTCATTGATGAGCATTGGTTTTGAACTCAAGATACATCTTCGCGGTGTCATGCCATGCGCTCCAACATGGTGGCTTCGGCCAAACAACTCTTCCTAGAGAAGAGTTGTTTTTAGTGGATCTTTTGGTTTTTATTGCATATCTTGTGTTCTTATGGAAAACACACCCAATCTTGTCTTTTATTTGATTTGTTTGTGCAATATTGGGTGTGTAGTACCATATCAGTTTGGTGATCTAAACCCAAGCCTTTTTCTCATCTCGAGCCATCTATTCTTGCACATAAGTCCACTATTACCTTGCGAGGGTTTTTGTTTGGAATGCACTGGCCTGAATCTATGTTTAACAGAATTTTCAGAGAGGGCCAGATTATCCGCCCCTAGTGAGGGCCGGATAATCCGCCCCGGGCGATTTTTTCCTTTAAGGACTAGGGATCGGGGGGAGGGCTCAAATAGAGCAGCTCTTCCTCCCTAACCCCGTGTCCTGCCCCTAGCCGCCGCTGGACCTTCCGCACCTCCCTGGAGTCGATTCGACCGCCGGATTCTCCGGGCTCACCCCGGATCTTCTTCCCAGCGCCTCCGGGTATCCTCTCTTCCGAGCTCTTCCTCCAATGAGTGAGGGTAACTCCTTCATTCATCTCATTTGTGTGGAAGTTCTTGTTCTTCGTGGAAACTCGTTTTAGTAGATACTTTGTGATTCCGTTGACTGTTAGGATCCGTAGTCTTGCAACCCTAGTGCCTAATCTACATTGGTACTATGAATCTGTGGAGGATTATCCGGCCTGGAGGTTCACCCCTCTTCAGATTTGTAACAGCTTCCCGTATCGTGTATGGTTGGACCATGGATTGTTTTTCTACTGTCTCTAACATTCCTCCTGGACTTGTGTGTATGCTTATCCCCATTCTACCTATCTATTTCTCCTCACAGGTGGTTCGAGTGCTCCCAAGACCTACAAGCGTCATCCAGGAGTCAAGCAGCTGAACTGGTTCCAACGGAACAATATTGTGCATGGGGGTTGATACTCACAAGGGCCAAAATGAGGCCTAAAGGCAGCGCCAAGAGATGGCCCACACCTAGCAGCTGATCCTTCACCATCTGTCAAGGGCGCCAGGCCTTCCTCCTGCTCCTACTGCTCCGGAACCGTATGCTCAGTGGAACACCTCAGGTATCAACTATGGAGAGCTTGAGCGTCACCTATTTCCTGCACCGTCTAGAGATCCTACCCCTCCAGATGATGATGATGAGTATGATGATGAGGAAGAGGAAGGGGACGAGGATTATGACAAGGAGGACTCCGAGTGATCTCTTGGGGCATTAGCATCGCTCTTCTTCCTTTTTTTCGTTTCGATGCCAAAGGGGGAGAAGTAGTTCTATTTAGGTCTCCGTGGATTTGCATGGGTTGGGCACAAGCACTTGCATTTTATTGTTTTTCTTATCGCGTTGCTTGTGCCCATTTAGCATTGAACTTCTATTCGTGATCGTTTTTGTATAAGACTATGTCGTGTGGTACTTTGGTTGTGTGGATTTCTATGTGGAATTATCTGTGTGGTTGCTATCTATGGTCTTATGGATTTCTGGAATTATATCTATGGATGCATCATATTGATGAAGTGGTGGGATGATTCACAGCCTAATATTATTGCTTATCATCTTGTCTAGTTCTTCTCCCAGTGGTATGATGTTTTTTCTCTAACTCATCATGTTCTTGTTGCTTATACCTTAGTGTGTGCATTTGTAGTCAAATGCAAATTATCTATATGCACACACTTAGGGGGAGCCTATTTCAGTTGTGGTATGATGTGTTAGTAGGACTATATTGCAAATCCTATTATTCTCATCTAACACCAAAAAGGGGGAGGTTGAAAGAGCATTTCATGATCTTTAGTGTTTTGTGTGTTAGATAACAATACCAAGGATTATTTAATGTGTGTTGAAGTGCTACATGATATAACATATTCAAAAGGAGCAAAAACAGTGTTCTTGGGGGGGGTGGGGGGCGGATTATCCACCCCTACCAAGGGCCGGATAATGCGGCCCAACCCAAGTCCAAGCGCAGGCTCGGCGCGTCACACTGGATGGGGGGGGGAGATTTTACCCTGGATTGTTCGGCTAGGCCGGATAATCCGCCCCCAGGATTTCTTCAAAGGAGGCCAAGGCACGAAGTACTGGATGGGGGGCGGAAAATCCCCCGGATTTTCTAGCCATGGGGGAGGGGAGAGGGCGTACTTTTCCCCCAGGGCGGATAATCCACCCCCAAACTTCGGTCAGTTTTGGTAGGGGGTATTTAATCCCCATAATCCCCTCCTTCCAGAACTCTTGATTTTCATTTCGAAAAAGGCTAGACCTGTTCTTCAAGCTCCAACAAGAGATCTCCACCTTCACCCGCCCAAATGTTTTGATCTTTGGGGAATCAAAGGAGGAGGCCTCGATCTTCATCAACAGCAATCAAGCGCTCCACTTTCCCTCCATTCAGTTGGAGGATTTTCGATCTAGTATTTCAACAAATATCTAGATCCTTGTTTTGGTTATTGGATAATACTTGTTTTTGTGGCAGCTTGTTGTGATCACAGGAGCCTCAAATTCAGTTATGGATGTGTGCCCCGCTAGCGTTGTAAAGGCACTGGTGAAAGGATCGTATGGGCACCTAGAGGGGGGGGGGGGTGAATGGTGCTACTTCAAATTTTCTTCTTTTTCAAATTAAGGTTTGACAATAAGGTAATTCTCTAGATAATGCAACTATGGTGAATTTACCTATATGACAAATATGCAAGAGCTAACACAACACAAAGTAGTAACAAGTAAGTAAGGTGCGGTAAAGGATAGAAGTAACCGAAAAGTGGACGCGGAGACACAAGGATTTGTTTCTCGTAGTTCCTTCCTTTTGAGGGGAAGTACGTCTACGTTTGGAGAGGGGGTGGTTTCAAACCACCAACGCCACGAGAGTCCTCCCTTGTTCTCTGATGAATCTCACCCCAACGGGATCGATTCACCTTCCACTATATCGGCAACCTTCAAGGTGGAAGCCGACACCGTTACAAGTTTGGGGCACACATCCACAACTTAATCGGAGGCTCCCAAATACAAGCAAGCTGTCAAAGCAATCAAAGACAAGCTTGTAAGAACAAAAACAAGAACTAGGGTTTCCAACAAAACACTAGAGCAAAGGGGGCCCTCAATGAAATGAGGGGGAAATGAAGATCTCTTTTGGTGAAGTAGTAGATCGGGGCCTCCTCCTTCGATTCCCCAAAGATCAAGGACTTTGGGTGGTTGGATGAGGAGATCTTGAGAATTTGAGTGGATCCAATGGACTCCAATGGTGGGCAATGAATTTAATATTCTGAGCACTTTGTCCCAAGGTAGGTGGAGGGGTATTTATACCCCTCCACAAAATCTGACCGTTGATGCATTTATTGCAGCGGTAGTACCAGAAGTTCAAGCGGTACTACCGGAGAACTCCGGTACTAACGGACCTGGTACCGGACCACCCTTTTTCAAAATGCATCAAGTCACCTTTGGTGTACTACTATTGTTGCTCTGGAAAGCGGTAGTACCGCTTGAGGCAAGCGGTACTACGGACCTAGAGATCAGCACTTTTCCATCGAAAAACTCTCACGCCCGGGTAGTAAGCAGCGGTACTACCGCATTTTGCTACCGGCAGACAACTTTTACAACATACAAAAACTCTACATCACGCCCGGGTAGTAAAATGAGTACTACGCATTTTGCTACACACGAACAACTTTTGCAACGCACAAAAAGTCTCTGTCACGCCAGGTAGTAAAATGCGGTACTACCACATTTTTCTACCGGCACAGACAGAAGCTTTTTGTAACGTTCAAAAAAGGCTCTGTCCTGAGCAGTACTAAAATGCGGTAGCAGGCAGAAGCTTTTGACAAGCTGTTAAAAAGCTTCTGTCGCGCTAGGTACTAAAATGCGGTACTACCGCTTTTTAGTACACAACGCATAGAGACTTTTGAGTTAGTCACTTGTACATGCGGTCGGTAGCAAAGAGGTACTACCGCTTTTTGGTACCGCGCCAGGCAGACAGTCTTTGAATGTTTGCAAACCTTTTTAATGTACCTGCGACACACTTAGCAAATCATTAGTCTGATATGTGTGTTGTTATCAAACACCAAAATCACTAGGGATAGCAAATGCTCTTTCAATCTCCCCCTTTTTGGTGTTTGATGACAACACACATTTTGCAGGGAAATCTAGTGATGACAAGATGTAGATGGGGCTCCCCCTAGATATGTAGAAACAAGCCCTATACATTCTAACAAGCTAACTGAGAGTAGAAGTCGCACATAGAGGACATACCTTTGCTAAAAAACATGTGATGACCAATATTGATTAGGAATGAGGAATGTCATCACATAGAATGGATCCAACAAGAATAGCCATATTACACACAAGATGGATCCATATGATAACCACAGTCTTATCATACATAGAAAAAATAGTTAGGTTCACACATAGTAAGTCACACATAATAAGAGGCAACCAAATCAAGTTCACAAGCGAATAAAATCAAAGGCAAGAACGAGCTTGTGACTTCCCTCGCAAATCTCCCGCATAACTAATGTGCAACTTCTCCCCCTTTGGCATCAAGATGCCAAAAAGGGACAAGAGCAACACTAACGCCCCGGAGATCACTCATCATCAGCATCAACGTCGTCCCATGCAGCACCATGAGGTGGAGGGGCACGGAAGGAGGAGGTGGCATCATCTTCCCAGTTGCTGTGCTTGGAGATCCATTGGTCTTCTGGGGTAATGTTGTTCTCGGAGCCCTTGGAAGTAGTCAAGCCTTGAGCATCCATCATTTCCTTCTGACGAGCACAAGCCTTCTTGGCATAGACATGGGCCTCGTACAGGCGTTTCTGATTGTCCACTTGGAGGCAGAATATCTTCTTGAGTTTGGCCTCAAACCTCTTAGCCCAAGATGGCTGTGCGGGCTGGTGACGAGAGACCACAAAAGCAGCACCCTGTGGTGCATCAGCAGCATCACCTAAGTCCTCCTCAACTGGGTTCCCATCCTCATCAACAATCTGACCATCCGCATTGCGGGGTTTGAGATGGGTCTTGATTAGCAGATTCTTGTGGCGGTGAGTGGCAAGACGAAGATGAGCCAAGTCACGGGAAATTTTAGGGCACTTGCTAATGATGAGAGCCATGATGTATGGAGCAAAAGGAGGCACCCTCCGCTGAAAAGTGGCGCAGACCATCTCATTCCAGATAACATCCATCACATCCATAGGGAGGCCAGAGTCACGGTGGTGATAGGTGGCCATCATAATATCCACCATGTAAGCATGAATCTCATC